>NCKV01000523.1:0-16726 GCA_003675905.2 Leptotrombidium deliense
GGAGAAAACATTGCATAACATAATAACAACAATAATAATAAACAAATAACAGTATTTTTTAATGAAAAACAAATTTATTAAGGATTTGATTGCGAACGTGCGAATAAAAGACTAATTTTCTTGTTTCTAAGTGTACTTCTTTCATTTCATTTCATTTCTTTTCTTTTCATTTATTATCAAAAGCAAAACATTACTTGAAAACATAAACCATTTAATAATAACATGAGTGCAATTGTAACGTACTAATACATAACAACATGCTTTCATTTAATTGTTTACTATTTTCATTTTAAAAAACAGAATTCTTCAATTCTGTTAAAAATAAATAAAAGATTCATTGAAACGAAGAACGAAGTGTTGAGGTTTTCATTTTTGTAATCATTTTCATCTGAATTCGAGAGAAACACAACAAACTAACAACACTTCTCTTCATCATTTGACCTACATATTTATCCGTCGCCTTTAAAGTGTTCACTGAACACTTTTTGCTCTTTAATGAATAGCGAAAGATGCGTTTCAATAAGAAATTCACAGTCAGTGTGTATTATGCCAGTTGAGACTATTGTTACGAATGAAAAGCTTGAAAAAGTGGTCACAATAACAAAAAAGATGAGAATGCATAACAAACATGTAACGACTTGCGACGTCAACAAATATTGCAGCAACAACAGCAACGCAGAAACAACTTTGTTTGTTTGTTTACTGCAGACTTGGTAATGTATACTATGTATGAATAAATGTATGTGATACTTGTTTCGTTTACATCTTCTTTTTCAAAGCCATTCTTCTTGTGAAACGTTTCTCAAAAGTTTGCGTTTTTATGCAAACCACGAAAATTGAGTTAATCTTGGCATACATAGCGTTTTTGCTTCTTTCAACATACGCCTCTTGTCACAATGACTTACAACGGGCAAATATTCAGCATGAACAATTCAAAATGTTGCACTTCAACATTATTTGCCCCTTTGTTTGTTAGCAATCGATTATGGACGCAATTTTTTCAATAACTAACTCTTTGCTAAACAATGCATTCAATTCAATTTTCAATTCATATTTGACTGCACTTTTAATTAACTGCTTTTCAAAAATTTGCTTTTTGTTGTTCTAAATGGCAGACGAGACGAGTTACTTGAAAGCATTTGCATAGTTTCCATTGAAACGTAGTAAATTGCAAATCTTCTGAACGTTCAAATGTCATAACTCAATAACAATTCACTGCGATTCACGGAAACAACAAACAACGAACATTTTATTATTTAAATTCATTTTAATAATAAATGAAGCGCAACAACAACAAGCTGAATAATAAAGAAAAATAAATATATCGTAAATAATAATTAAATTACAATTATGAATTTTATTTTTGATTCAGTTTCAAAGGTGAGATAAATTCGCTGCGCAAAATGCAATTCGCTGAGATTTGCATAATTCAAAGTTCACAAACACTATTTTTTCATGTAAATCCAATTGGAAAGGAAAATTTAGCAAATTTGAAATGTGAATTTCATAAAATTCAAATTCGTACTTTACACGCAAAAAATGTGTAACAAATCGCAGTATTCGCATCGAAATTAGAACTTTTATGTTTATTATTATAACTTATAATGTTGCGAATTACATATTACACATTTCATTCGACTTTGTTGCATTTGAATTGCAATTGAATTACAATTTTTATGAAAATTAATAAAAAATAATAATAAATAAGTTTCTCTATGAATAAACCGTAAGTAATTCAAAGTTGAGTTGTTGTTGATTATTGTTGTTTCGTTGTTTATGTGTTCTCGTTGTTACTATTTGTGTACCATTTTTAGATCACTCATTCAAAATGAAATTAGAATTGTACACATTTTAATGAAGCAGCCAGTTTAGTTCTAATTGTAAATTGTAATTTAATGTCACTTTTGTGCGCGCACAGTAAATAATGATAATGTTGGGCAAAATTTTCGGCTCAAATTTACTTTTTGTGGTTCGCTTTCATTGTTAAGAAAGTTGCCATTAAATGTTAATTTAATTTCACTAAATTTAAAAACACAACAATTTCTTGATTAACGTTTGTTAATGAAATACAACGTTTTTGTTCACTTTTTAGTCGCGCTATGCCAATGAACTTCTAAAAGCGCTAATTTCGTATTTAATATGCAACAATTTGTGTGTACGACTCAAAATTCTCTTTCATGTGATTTAATTGGGTCAGCAAACTTTTATTTTAAAAATAAAGCTTCGCCACTCATTTCACTATTATTAATCTTTTTTATTTCTCAATTTTTGTAGTGAAAAAATTAATTTTTGCTTATTTTTATTTGTCGTTATGCAACAAATTTTAGCGAAATTTTCAATGAAAAAGTGCAGCCTTTCTCTCACACACAAGCATCTAAAGAAATGTGTCAAAAATTTTTCATTGCCTTCTTTCCAAAAGTTATAAAAAAGTGTGTTCTGCGTATATGTGTGCACCTAACTAAGTAACATGTTCACTGTTATGCATTATGTGTATCATGTGCAACACTAAAGCCACTCCCAAATCATAACTAATTATGACTTTAGTTTATTTTAAAGGACGATATTTTTGATACGAAAATGTATTATATTCACACACACTTTAGACACTAGATATGAATTCATTTTTAATCGTCGAAAAAATTGTATTTCAAAAAAAGAAGTTTTCTTAATTATCAACGTGTCTAAAAACGGAATACGTTGTTGTTGTTGTGTTTACAATGTACACATCTTGTACTTTAGGTGTTACCTTTCTATTTGCACATTGTTTTCATTAATTGTTTACAAAAAAGATGCTTATATTTATTCCTTATATAATAACACAACATTTTCTGCATAAAACGGTTATTTATAAATAAATAATACAATATTTTAATCTCTTTCCTCGCTTAATTGAATGCATGCAAAATTTGCTCGAAAATTGTTCCGAGAAAAAGTAACACATGTAGATCGAGTTTACGTCGAAGCATTTTGTATAAATTTGTGTGCTTCACGTTTTCAAGCAAACGTCACGTTACATTAAAGCCATTCGTTGAATAATATACATGAACATAAATACTACATTACATACAATGTTGAAGTTCAAGGATTTCACAAATTTCCCAAGAATCGCTGAAATTCAATTAGCATGTACACGTCGAACGCATTACAATTTCGATAAGCAAACACATCGTTAATGAAGTGATGCCTGAAAGGCGACGAGTTGCAAATGAAGTCTGTTCGATTACACAACATACGCACACACAAAATACACGAAACAAAGTTGAAGTAAACAGTGTTAGACAACTGGAAATCAGAAATGAGAAATCAGTTCAATCGTTTTACGCAGAATTTTAGTGCCAAAAAGTTTTATTGCATCCAAATAAATGATCCGTTTGAAATGTGTGTCCAAAATGAGTGCTCAACGATTATATTTATATTTAAATTTGAAAAGAGGCGACAAAATGAAGAAGATAAAAAAGTTAAAAAGTTGTAAGCTAAAAAGTGACAATTGATGAGTAGTGTGCATATGAAGAGTGTCTGCGAAAAAAGAAAAGATGTAGTAAAAAGTAAAAGAATTGTGAGTACAAAGCGAATTGGTATATTATTTTCCGGGTGCACTTCACCTGCGAGTGCAACGCAACGGTTGCACTGTGTGCATCGCATCAGTGTGCACATCGTTTGCACCGTTTCGCTGCACTGACGAATATTTTGCCTGAATAATACTCGCTTGCTTGCCGTCGTTGCTCGTCGAGTGTGCACTGCATTGCTTTCAAACGAAACCGGAGAAGGAATGTGCAATTGGTGCGCGTTTTCGGTTTGACTGCGGCAGCCAATGAAAAGCGGGCAAACACGGCAGTACTCGTTTTTTGTGTGCCGAATGGCAGGCTACCTTTCTCGCCGTGTCCGCGAACGCATTGCAGCGTTGCAACGCATTCGACTCCTTCGCAATACACACTACACATTCGAACACACACCACACATCGCGAGAGACCGAATCTGATCTTCGGTGTCTGTCTGTGTGCGCCTCATTTGTGTGCTTACAACTCAACTGTCGCTGACTGCTTGTTTGTGTTGTTGTACTGTCGAAGAAAGCGAATTATTATTATTTTTCGTTAATTATTTATTTAATTGAACTCTTCTTCAGTCGTTCGTTTCATCGCAACTTTTTCATTATCAATTGTTTTCCGCGAATAATATCATCATTATTTTATCTTCTTCACTTGACTTTGCCGAAAAGTTCATTTCTTAAGTTTACTGTTTACAAATTTGTTATCTAGTCTCGCGAACACTTCGAAACATATTATTCAATATTCAATATTTGAATGTTTTAATATTCTCGAATGTGTGTTTTCAACGAATGCGGGTTTTTTGACTGAATAACAATTAACATTATTATTGATATTATACTTCGAAAGTTTATACTTTATTTTCGCGGTTCACACGAATTACTGGTTTCTTCAGCGAATACCAAGAAACCGTTATTTTTATTAAATATATTCTGTGTATGTGTCGTCGTTTTTTAAGTTCACCAGAAATGTCGCTCATATTTTACATCGCATTGACTTTTATTCAATTTCTCGCTAGCAAAGGTAAGCCGGCTAATTTGAATACTAAAAAAAGGTTACATTTCGCAATCTTCAAATTCGAGTCACGTAAACATTTCGATTACTTTTCAGTTAATTCGTGTGTAATTTGAGATGTTTCGCGATTCGAAAAGCGTTATGCGAAAATGTAATGTTTTCTTTGTAAATTAGTACTAGTATTAGTACATTTCAATTGGCAATGTAATAATGGAGTTTTGTGTTTGAATAGTGAACGCTTGCGGATATCCGGGTTCGCCGGCGCACGCTAGTGTATCATTTACCACGGAATTCATCGAAACTGGAACCGTCGCGACGTATACCTGTGATAATGGATACGAACTGCTGGGACCTCCGCGACGTACCTGTTCGTCGAATGGCACTTGGGTACCACAAGGAGTGCCGTTTTGTGGTGAGTAGTATTTCACGGTTTCCAATTTTCTCGAAAAGAAATTCAGTTTCGAATGTTTTTTAAATATCGAATCAAATATACAGAAAAGCATTTTAAATGTGATCACTGATCACGTAAACAACAAATTGAATGCATCACGTAATATATTAGAACCGAGAGTAATACTGGTAATAAATCAATTCGACTGTTGTTGTTGTGTCAAAGCGTTCGTGTCCGAATTACCGTTGAATTACCAGGAATCGAAGAAGCACCGTTATTATTTTGATTGTTCGACGAGTTTACATAATTCATGATTTATCTATTTTTTATACACTTATGCATTCGTCTCTTCATTCGATTTCCTTCTCTGCATTTGAATCACTGCTACTTCTTCTTCTTCTTCTTTCGCTGTACACGTGAAACAGGATTCACATTCATTCTTAACCTTGTTTTTAACTCTGTTCTCGTATAAAAAATGCGTATTTCATAAGAGCGCATAAAATGAAGCAAAAAATATAAATTTTCGGGAATTTGTTGTTGTTGCGTAGCACACATCAATTTTGAAAGATGACTGCTTTTTAAAAATTGAATTATTTGTAAGCATTACACTGGTCAATTTGCTCGACACACATTTTTATTGTTATTACTTTTGCTATTATTATACCTTTTTCTTAGAAACAATTTTTTGTATTCAAAAGTTTTTTGGGTGAACACCGAAACGACCATTTTTTAATGTTTGTTTGATAAAAAATAGCGAATCTAATTCGAAATCGAATATTGTTATTGTTGTGACTTGTAAGTGAACACTGTTTTCTAAATTGTTCTCTGATTACTTAATGGTCGACGCATTTGTGAGCGATAATATAAAGTCCATTAAACTTGTGTACATTGTTTACATCACATGGCACATCACACATCACGTAAAGTGAACTGTGCACTTTATACCTGTACTCAGCATTTACGGTGCACTTGAACCAATTCACATGAGTACCGCTTTTGCAGTGTTTGTGTGTGTGTGTGTGTGTGTATGAAAAAGTGTAACACTTTTTTAGAGCACTATTTTTATTAATTGACCACCAACCAGTGTACAGGACGACTGATGACGATGATGATGACGACGACCAGTTTCACAGTTCATTCTGTAACTGTTTGCAGTCGTCAATTGAAGTATCATAAAAGTTGACTGCTGCCATTAAAAACTTGTGCCGCTGTTGCATTACTGCTTCTTTAAATTGCGAGTATAAATGGATCAAGTTTTATAACAACGAATGCATACGAATGCAGAGTCCATGTGTTGTTGTCCAGTAACACAGTATACGGACCATTTTCTTCTTTAATGCGACTTTATTTTCGTGCTTAAATCACCGCTGATTGTTCGCTGCAACTTTTCTTGTTCTTACCTTTGCCATTCATTTTACTGGTAACCGAAATACAACGGAAGTTGCGTTTGACCAACAAAAGCGATTTCTTTTTTCATTACATTTCATTTCATTTCATTCATTCATTATTGAGAAACTAATTTTACTTTAATCTATCGTATTTCATTAAATTCCTTGATTTTCTTATTTTTAATCACTTTTTGATCATTAAAATGTTCGTTCGAGTTATTTACGTTCGAACAGTATAATTAAAAATGTGAATATGCACTTCAAAATAAATGACATATTGTTGATGATGTCAAGGATGAATCGATTATGATTTACGAACTGTAATAATTGTTCTTATCAGTTTGATATCAAAAAAATGTTTGTTTCGGATGCGTTATTGACCTAAAACTGGCGAACGAAGCGATGCGACTTCCACTTCAATCAACACTTCTGAAAGTGTTGCATTGTTTCGCAGAAAAAGGACACACAACACACAACAGACCACAACAACTGAATACTGTGTGTATTCATTATGCACAATGCGTACATTTGTTTCATTTATTATTTCATTTCATTAAAAATGTGTCTCGATGAACGGTCGATTGAGTTTTTAGTTTTGTTAGCCTTTTCATTAACGTTTTTCCAGTTTGCTTAATTGCTGCTTAAATACATTTTGCTTAATAGGCGAATCAAAACCGCAATTAATTAATTCGAAACGAGGCGACGAATTCTGCACAATTAACATTCACTCACTGTTCGAGAATTCGTTTGTAAACCAATTTTAAAAAGTTCTCGAAAATAGTTGTTGCTGACGTTTTTAGGAGAGGCTGCTGTGAACCGAAGGAACCATTTTTTCCTTCTTGTTTTGTTATTATCTGTGAACAGCTGAAAACAGTTAATTTCTTTCTCGAGAGGAACGTTAATTGTTGCTTGTGTTGCTTGTGTTTTCCTTTTCACTAGCAACAAACAAAGGTTACTGTAACTGTGATTACAGTGCAACTGTTTCATTCGCATCGCTGTCTATCTAGTTACATCGCGAATGGCAGCTTCGAAGTGGCAACTTTTTTGACAGTGAAAAAGTGGATGCAAACAATTTTTGACACAAAGCGCATATTTTCGATAGAGAAGTGTTTCTCGTTCACTTTTCTCTTTTTTGCTCACAAAAGAAACGGTAACAACAAACAAACTCACTGTGAACTCGGTTGTGCCCATGCGAAAGGGGCTTTCAAATTGTGTGCTTTCAATGCACTGTTTGCGAATGCGTTTCTTTGCCTGACAAATAGTTTAGTTGAATGTGATGTTATTTTCTAAGGTTTCTTCTGTTCTAACTGATAAATCGCATTCGATGCCACAGATATTGGCGAATGTTCGCATACAAATGGATTGTAATTGTATATAACACGTAAATTGCGCATTAATAACATTCCGAGTGCCACTTGATTCCTGAAACGAAAGAAATATATATTTTCGTAGCGCCGGTTTTCGGAACCGATTCACGGTTTGTACTCCCCTTTCGCCCAAGGCATTCATTACGGATCCCGCGATACACGCGTGTGTGTATATGTATGTATATATAGCATGTTATATATGTGTGTGTCTTGTTCGGCAGTCCGTCTTCTTCTCGCTGCGCTTACATGTATATCAAAGTGTTCATGCATTTATCCATCCTTTCTTGGCTGCGAGCGCAATTGAAGAGCGAAGAAGAACAGTGAACAGTGAATAGTGAATAGCAACTTTAAAAGATGATAGCGAAAGATTTAAATTGCGCACATAACTGACTAAATACCTAAACTTAACTTAACTCCTCTTTTTCTAAACTTTTCAATTTTGCGATACTTTAAAGTGTTGTTGCAAAAAGTGGCGCATTTTTGACGGACCCGTCGATTAAAGTTAAGAGAAGAGAAGTGTCTTTAAGGGTCAACGAACGATGAGCACAGACAGCAGTGAAACACGACGACGACGACTGACTACGACGAGAGACGACGACGACTTGCAGTACATTCATTCGTTAGTTAGTTAGCTCATTCTTTCTTTAAGAACATATTTCAAGTTCATTACTTCTACGATCAATTTCGGTGTTTCACTCGCAAATTGCTTATTATTAACTATTTTGTCGCGAATTGTTAATGAATTATGAAACGATGCGTTTAAATATGCTTGAAATGATCTGTGCACACACACACACACTTCTTCAGTTCTCTTCTATTTTAATTTTTTTCTTATCTTTTACTTTTGAGAAAAAAGGAGAAATTATTTCCGAAACACGAAAATTGCTGCAAAACGCATATTTCGACTACCAAATGCACTTTAAAATACATCGCTTGTCGATTCTTCTCGTTTCGTATTCTTGTTCGTATCTAATTTCACGCGTTTATAAACGTCACACAAATTATAATTTCATTCGCAACAGAACATTCGTTTTATTTCATTTCATTTCATATATAATATAATATTATATTTTTATACGTTTTATATTTTCTTCGAAAATAACAACATTTTTAAATTATTGTCATTCATAAAAATGTTATTTATTTCTGCAGATCGAGTATTTCTCGATTTTTAATAAAAGAGCACAACAGCGAGCGAGCGAGTGAGTGAGTGAATGAGCTGGCGCGCAAATTATTTGACACTCGAATAATTCATGTTTTTTTTATTAAAAAAGGCAAAAGCAAAAAATTGTTCTCAAGTTATACCAAAAACAGTTAATGTTAAAACTTTTCTCTATTTTACTTCATTTCTTATAAATTGCATTCATCGAAACATAATTAAGTTTGACTGAAAAAAAATTAGAATGTTTCAACGCTGAAAATTTTACTAATTCCGTAATTCGTTTCACCGATTGTACAATAATAATTAGTTTTCACTACTTTTAAGTAAATTCATTATATTGCCTTTTGTGTATGTGTGATTAAAATGTGCTTTTCTTTGGCGAATACGAACAACGAACACACACAAATACAGTTAAAGTTAAATAAGTAATAAATATAGCAAGAAAAAAAGTAAATTGGCACAACTTTATACAAGCCAAGTATTTGTGCGGATTAATGCGATTAGAAATGTAGCAAGTACATTGTAATTGTGTGCCAGTTGGTCAACCCAATCGGCAAAAGTAGACATTAACGAACATTATTTTTGTTTTTTTAGTCGATGTTAATGTTAAACCGAGATTATTATTTAAAGCAGCAGTATACATATACATGTACATGATACGTGTATAATGAACATGATACTACATTATTTCACTGCATTCGGCTATTATTAAACCGCACAACGTTTAACAGTCGAGCTTCGAGTAATTGATGCAAACATTTCAGTTACGCATTCGTGATCACCGCATTTCGCGAATCGCGGACAATTCAGTATCTTTTTTGCATACCAGAAATGGCAGAACACACATTTACATGTTAAAATGTATTTCACCGTATCTCTCTTCTTCAACATACTTCAATTGAAATGAATAATATAACCTTGTCTTGTTTTATGAATATAATTAATGCATTCTTTTATGCATTCGTTCGTCAAACAAAATGATTTCTGAAGAAAATACAGTAATTGTTATTCAAAGAGCAATTGTGATATGCAAGTATTATTTATTTGAACATCTGAGATTCTGACTTGCATTCAGTTTTCTTTTCAGAAAATAATGCATTCGATGCGAGAAACAGAAACCGGTGAACAAATAACTTTAAATGAATGAATGACAACAATGTTATTCTCCTCTTTGATCTTTATTATTTAACAAATTTTTTACGTTTTCTTAAATAATTTTTACAAATCACTGCGAAAAATGAGTCGACGAAAAGAACAGAAAGCGTTTAAGAGAAAAGAGGCACAAAATTCAAGTGTAAAGAAGCGAATAACCAGGAAGTGACAAAAGAAAATGCATCGAAGCAAAAATATTTTCTCAAAAACAAGTGAATATGTTGCTACCAGTGCTTAGTAATCCTTTTCTTATTGTCTCCGAAGATGTGTTTGCACTTTGAATGCATTTGCAGTGAAAATTTTGTCACTGGTTTTGTATGACGAGTAATTGCAATCTCATCACTTGACCTCTTCAACAGGAGATCATTTGCTTCCGAATTGTTGTTGTTGTTGTTATTGTTATTGTTGTTGTATTTAAATTCCCAAGCGATCACAAATCGTTCATTTACATGTACTTCAAATCTATTCTCTGTTGACCAGTGACTATTTAACTGCAAATTCCGTTTCAATGGTTTTTTCAATGAATGTGTCCTAAATCGTAACTTTAAAGTGTGTGGAAATCTTTTTCCCGGATTTCTATTTGGAACTCGCAAAAATGTGATTTTTTTATTGAGAAATTTAAATACCGTTTTTTGGAAATGCGTAATATTTGCTTCTTTTGTTCTTAACTAAGTAGTGTGCTTTTAAAGTAGCAGTAAATATCGAAATGAACAAAAACAAGCAAAAGAGAAACAAATTATTAACTGTAAGGGTCTCTTGTGTCCCTGTTGGCCTTGTGTCCGCAACGCTGCGTTTTCCGGTTTACATTTCGACGGACACACGAAAAGCGCACACAAATCGTAACGCTTGTAACGTTTTGATTGAAATAAATCATTTTAATTTTAAAGGTTACAGACAGTAAAGAACAAGCTCACATTTTAAGTATAATGTAATATTTATTATCAATTTTGCATTTTGAATTTCAAATGAAATTTTGTTGAAAAGTGAAATGAAAACAAAATAAACAAACAAACAATGAGAAGAGTAATGCACGATTGCATAACCGATTCAATTTGATGAGGATGTTTGTTTGTGTAATATTAAACAACAAATAGTTTCTATGTTATTATGCAATGCAAAGCAATGCAATGAGGAGAATGAAAAGTGAATTCGATTTAACCATTTAACCAAGTGAATTGAATTCATTTAAACAAAAGTTAGCACACAATTGAATTATTAGGAATTTACTCGTCGAATTTGGTTAATGGACCATGTTGTGTAAACTTTGCGAATCTCCTTTTTTCGTTACTCGTAATTATACATCATTCATTGAATTTAAGGAAGAAATGTAATGTTTTGCGAGAAACAACAATATTTTTATGCAGTTTCACATTTGAACACTTTTGTTGGCCATTCATTCAATTCAATTCATTTAACTCAATTGAATTGAGGAAAGTTTTCGATGAAAAGCATCGTTTTGAATTCATTATTTTGCATAAATGTTTAGATGTTTATTTGGATACGCAATTAAGTAAAAGTATTAAAACATTTAATATTCCTTTAATCATTGTAATATGAGAATGAATACGTGCACAATACACGATATGTGAAATGCTTTTTTGTGTGAAATTTTGCATTCGTTTCATTTCGCTTTTGAAAATAATTAGTAAAAGGAAAGATTTATATGCAAAATTTATAAAATCTTGATAATTAAAACGAAGAGATCGTTAAGATGTGAACACTTTTTTTTATATTTTACTTCTTTATTATTATTTAACATTTTCGTTCCTTTTATTTATGAAAATGCAGAAAATTCTCCTCAAAGACGACAATAGTGACATGCTGCTGTTGCTTTTGTTTTCTGTGCAACATTCAACATTCGAAATAATTTACATTCATTCCACTTTATTAAGGTCATAAAAACACAAAAAAATGAAATATGAGAAAAAATTGGTGACACTAATGTAGGTGTTTGTGTTTATGAAGATACACACGCCAATTTGAATACACACACACAAAGTTTGAAAGATGCAAGCTTTTACTTTACTTAATCGTTCATAGTACACTAGTGTATACACTATTACTTAATAAGTACAGTAGTCTCGTTTGCGTAACGCATTCATTGTTTTTACCACTCATTTCATTTCAATCGAGGAAATTTTTACAATTTTTCTTCTGAAAAAAAGGAAAAGTTGACAGAATACGTTAACTCACAGATTTATCTCACTTCGCGAAAGAAATACTTATTAATTGGGTGTACAATTAATGTAATTATTACGCGGCATTCATTTGTATTGTTGAACTTTAAAATTGATGCGAATGCAATGCACAAAAGTTTGCATTCAATCCGCTCTTGACACCAAAAAACAGCGAAAACACAGCACAAGCCGTCTTCTCTTCATTTCGCATTTAATTCGGTTAACTTTTTAACTTTGATTATTAAAAACAAACATTTTAATTGCATTCGCAAAAAAAATGGTTTTCTGAAACAGAAACGAGCGGCAATTAATTATGACTTCAAAGAACGTTCGTTGTTGAACAACAACAAACAACGAACAGCAAACGGTTGTCGATTATCTGTAATCTCTTTTAATCTGCTTTTCAAAGTGTAATTAAACTCGTGCGAATAATAATGATAATGATTGCGAAATGAAATTTGTACGTATTTGCAGTATTGAACGTGGCCGTCGGCAAAGCGGCTATGCAGTCGTCGATCGTCGGACAAGGAAGCGCTCAACGCGCGGTCGACGGCAGCACTTCAACATTTTACAATGGCAACACGTGCACCATGACTGAAATTGAACGCACGCCTTGGTGGTACGTTAACCTATTGGAGCCATACTTGGTTCAGTTGGTCAGGATTGATTTCGGAGCCTCTTGTTGCGGTAAGTTCCGCTTTTGAGACACAAACACACGACTATTTTCAGGTGCAACACTTTTTTGAGGACACACATTACTGTTACTGTTACTGTTCTTCTTAATTTCAAACATTGTGTTTTAATCGCAGTCCGGAAATTAAGTTCAATTTTAACGTCTTTTTCACAAAAATAAGGTGCATGTAATCATCGCTAAATGTAACGCTGCGTTTAAGTTGTGATTAATGGCTGACAAGCGATGAATGCTTTTAAGATGCTTACGATGTTTAATTTGTTGCAAGCGACAACCTGAGCGTATCTTTGATGACTTTGTGTTTTCCATTCACGAACAGCGAACAATCGGCCTGCAGTGGTCGTGGTGCGAGTGGGTAACAATAGACCAGATTTGGGTGTGAATCCGATTTGCAACAAGTTCACCGGATTCATCGAAGAAGGCAGGCCGTTATTCTTGCCGTGCGCTCGACCGATGCCTGGTGCTTTTGTCAGCGTGCATCTCGAATCCAGCGGTAATCCACTGTCGATCTGCGAAACTTTTGTCTACACAGACCACGGTTCGTGATTTGATATGATGCAATTTAATTGAAACTAATTCAATGCTTTTTCTATTGTAGCGCTTTCGATTGAACAGTGTCCTTCGTTCCGAGACCAACCATTAGGCAGTACGTCGACTTACAACGGAAAATGTTACATATTTTACAATAATCAACCGATGACCTTTGATGGCGCAAAACGTTTCTGCGAGATAAGAGGAGGTTCATTGGTCGACGAAACATCTCCAGCATTGCAAGGCTTCTTAAGTTGGGAGTTGTATAGAAGACATCGCAATGATCCAAATGGTCAATATTGGCTCGGAGCAGTTAGAGATCAAAAGAATCCTAAAAACTGGAAGTGGATAAATGGAAAAGACGTGACTATATCGTTCTGGAATCTGCCTGGCAATAATGAGAATTGTTCGCGTTTTGATGGTTCTAAAGGTTGGCTTTGGTCGGACACAAACTGTCGCATAAATCTCAATTTCTTATGTCAACACCGACCACTGAGTTGCGGTAAACCAGAACGACCGCCGAACTCGACAATCTTAGCTCGCAGTGTAGACATTGGATCAATTATAGAATACCGATGCGGCAGCGGTAATTTACTTGTTGGTCCTAATATACGAACCTGTCTTCCGAGTGGATTTTTCAGCGAGTTTTCGCCGAAGTGTAAATGTAAGTCTTAATATTTTTTTAATTGATTACGCTTTTAACTTTAACGACGTGATTTATGTGATTCAAATTCGCTGTGAATAATGCGTATTCTTCGTGATTTAGATTTAGAGTGTGGATTTCCAGCGTCGATCGCCAACGGCGATTACGCGCTCGTCAACAACACTAAATCTTATTTGAGTAACGTGCGTTATTCGTGCAAAGAAGGTTATGTAATCGTTGGTCGTTCGTATTTGAGTTGCGATGTCGACGAACGATGGAATGGACCACCGCCGCGTTGCGAGCCAATCTTGTGTCCAAATCCACCGTTGATTCCCAATGGTTTGGTTACACTAAACGCAAATTCAACTAAATTCGGCACGAAAGCGGTATACGCCTGTTTACCCGGTCACGAACTTTTAGGAGACACATCGATGACCTGCAATAGCGGCGGTTATTGGGATGGACAGCCTCCGTTTTGCAAAGGTTAGTTCATGTTACACACGTTTCGAGTAAATTTTTAATTGATTATTTTTTTACTTTTTGTAGACAAGCGAATCTACACTACGTCTTCAATGACCCCTGCGCCGACAACAACCACCTCTACTACAACTACGACGACGACCACATCGCGTCCCGTTACAACTACTGTAACGCGAAGAATAATACCAAATTCTAAGCCCACATTTGTGACGGGTCAAACACCCGTTCGCACTCCTCCTCAAATCGCGTACATTCCTATTTCAACATCAACGCCGAAAACAGTTGTGCATCAATTGAATACCCGTCGAACAAGCACCACACCGCCGAACACGACTCGTAAACCGATAATACGAATAAAAGACAATGAAATCGCTGACAGTTCGCTGGCCAAGTCAAACATAAAACAGCCAGTGACCGCTCGTCTGAATACGGGAGGAATAATCGCTCTCGGAGTGTTCGGTGGCTTCGTATTCTTAGCAGCAGTCGTCACTATAATTATAATCATTATTCGAAGGTTAGTTTAAGGATCAGTCAGTGATTCAGTGATCGGTGATTAGTTATCATAATAATCATCGAGTGCTTACTTTTTAATATGTTCTAACAATCGTCGATTCATTCATTGTTTATTAACTGTGCTCTGTTTGTCGTCGTTTCTTAGCGTTTCTGCGAGGAACAGAAAGCAAACTGTGAGCGCTTTGTGGAGAGATAGTCCTGCGACACACTCGTCATACATTCCAAACTATTGTAATAATTAACCAAATCAATCACATTTACAAAATTTAGGTGAGGCTAGCAATTGTTTCGGTTTACTAACCTCTCCGCTCTCGGTTTGCCGGTTTCGTGTTTGTTTTTCAAGGTTTTTTGTCAGTATTGCATGAAAATAGAAATTGTTTTTGCAATGATGTGTTTTCGTATGTATTTTCAGTTTGTATCTTTTTTGTAGACATCACTCGTATCACATGCAACAAATTCGTATAAACTTTTCGGTGCCGGTTTTCAAATATTTCCTGTTTTGTTCTCAAAAGCACACACACATATTCTTCGAAGTTACATTTCACACACACACATACATACATTTATTCTACACACATTACGAGTGTATCTTGTTTAATGTGTTTTTTTTCAATTTTCGTTTTTATAGGTTAAAAAATAGTCGCAATTCAATTGACGCTCAAACGATAAGCACATTTGATTCTAGTGGTGATCATAACGGCTTTTATCGCAACTATCAGCAGGCCTGGGAGAATTTACGGTACACCGGGCACGGTTCCAATTACAAGCCGAGTTTGTCTCGTTTCGATACGGACAACACGTTCACGCAGTCCCGCAATTCGCGCGGCGTTTACAACGAAGGATTTCGCGACACCAACGAGATCACATTGAATGCGGACGTGGCTGCACTATACTCGAGACCAGATAAACAGACGCGTGCGAAACAACGGCCTGAGAACGAGGGACAGAATCAATGGCACAATTCTTATAGAAAATATTAATTAATAATTATTAATAATGTGTTGTTTTGGTTTATAAGTTCGCTAGTTTCTCAACTTTTGTTTTCTTTATTTTTCTCTTTCGCAACCAACTACAAAACACTACAAATATTAATTGTGATTTCCTTTGAAAGGGGAATTCAGACGATTACTTAAAGATGATCACATTTTTAGCATTATATGTGTGCATCTTTAGTGTGCTCATAATTTCCTCTTTCAAATGAAACTTATTTGCCATTTGAATTGCATCCTTTTTTTGAATTGTTTTTTGTTGTAAATGAGCAAAAAGGTATAAAACAAACAAACACAAACAAACAAAACAGTGAAGATATTCATTCGATCGCCATTAGAACTTTAAATGTGGACCAAGCAGTTTACTGTTGCTTTAGAAGGGATTTGCCAATTTTCATCACAAACGACGAACAACAACACTCATCGCAATACAACAATAAATAACCATTCATTTATTTATTAAAAGACAAAACACACATAAAACGAAAACCAAAATCGAAAACGGAAATAAACAAACAAAACGAAAATGTTTATTAGAAATGAAGACACATGAATTGTAATTATGTTTATGTGAAGACAATGAATATGAACAACAAAATAAGGAAATGGATTCGATCATCGTTCATCTCGATGATGATGTGTCCATACTTTTATAAATGTTCGCCTTTTTTATAACCATTCAT
>NCKV01000524.1:0-16720 GCA_003675905.2 Leptotrombidium deliense
CGCAAAAGCGATAATGATGAAGATGTAATCATTTTTTTTTTTTTTGTAATCGAATACACGCAACTATATACAGCAATGATAGAGTTTTAAACATAGGGTCATTAAACTCGCTTTTTAACGTTTTGATTAGCTTGACGTTCAATCTTAGGACCGGCTATATAGAAACAATTATCACGCAGCATACCCATAGGTATATGTGGTAAACATGTCCGTTTTATATAATTTTCACACAACATCTCATGTCCGTGTTACGATCAGACTAATTTTGTTCAAATCGGTTGCTCCGTTGAGCCGTAAAATGCAACAAATTTTGAGTTAAAGTCGATACTTTAATATTGGAAATGGAAATTATTTCATTATTCGATTTTACTGACATGAGTGTGAGGGTGCAGCTTTGGTCAAACTCATTTACTACTGACATGTTACTTTAGTAGCGGCAGTAAGCTATGTAACCAACAAAAAAGTTGGTAAACGATGAAGGAAACGAAAAATGTTGCTACAATGTGAGTGTGTGTAATGCGTGTATGCGTGTAGAGCGGGGAATGGAGAGTGCATCGATCAGTGAACACCAATGAAGAGTCTCCACGAAGAGCTGCGACTAGAATAAATGACGTTGCTGTGTGTGTGTGTGCTGCTACTGCCACGTTTCTGCGAACACGTCTATTATTCGTGTCTGAGACTTACACTCGAAATGAAGTCTATTCTGTGTTTTACGTTGTTTTTTGTTAAACTCGCGCTATGCGAAGATATTACAATTGAAGAAGAAGTTCTTGTTTTAACCAAAGCTAATTTTGAGAAGGCACAAGAGTCTCACAAACATCTTCTCGTTGAATTTTGTGAGTATCATTTGCTGAATTCAGTGTAAGTGTCTATTTTGTAACAGACGCTCCGTGGTGTGGTCACTGCAAAGCTTTAGCTCCTGAATACGCAAAAGCCGCAAAACATCTGAAAGATGAAGGTTCTGAAATTAAACTGGGAAAAGTTGATGCAACGGTTGAGACCGAACTTGCCGAAAAGTACGAAGTTCGTGGTTATCCAACGTTGAAGTTTTTTAGAAACGGAAACGTTAAAGACTATAGTGGTGGACGTACTGCTGACGATTTAGTGAAATGGCTCAAAAAGCAAACTGGTCCTCCTGCGGTCACTCTCGATAATGTTGAGGACAGCAAAAAGTTTAAAGACTCTGCCGAAGTTGTTGTCATTGGCTTTTTCGCCGATGTAACCAGCAAAGACGCCAAAGCTTTCCTCGAAGTAGCAGCAGATTCTGATGAACATCCATTCGGTATTACTTCCAACAAAGATGTTTTTGCTGAACACAATGTTGTCGGAGACAGTGTTGTTTTATTCAAAAAATTTGATGAGCAACGTAATGATCTCACAAAGGAACTGGATGTGGAGGGCATTAAAAAATTTGTCACCGCCAACAGTCTTCCACTTGTCGTCGATTTTAGTCACGAGGTATGTTTTTTCTTATTGTTACATATTGTGATGTATGTTTATTGGCACAGACCGCACAGAAAATATTTGGTGGTGAAATTAAAGCACATAACTTGCTATTCATTAGTAAATCTCACAGTGAATATGAAAGCATTGTGAATTCATTCAGAACGGTCGCAAAAGACTTTAAAAACAAGGTTTTGTTTGTTACAATAAATACAGATATCGAAGATCACGAACGAATTATGGAATTTTTTGGTTTGAAAAAAGAAGAGACTCCTGAAATGAGACTTATTAAACTGGAAGAGGAGATGACTAAATTCAAACCTGAGAAGGCTGATTTAACTGAAGAAAATGTTAGAAATTTTGTACAAGGAGTTCTTGACGGAAAGATTAAGGTATTACTATATTAACTATACGCGTCTCATTCGCCATTGTTCACAGCAACACTTACTATCTCAAGAATTACCAGAAGACTGGAATAAAACGCCAGTTAAGGTATTAGTTAGCAAAAACTTCGATGAAGTTGCATTTGACAAGACTAAGGATGTTTTGGTTGAATTTTGTAAGTGACAACCGACGTTAATTTGCTTTGCTGACCACTCGCTCAACAGATGCTCCATGGTGTGGACATTGCAAGCAGCTGGCTCCAATTTATGAGCAACTTGCAGAAAAGTATAAAGACAACGAAAACGTGTTTATCGCGAAAATGGATGCAACCGCTAATGAATTAGAGCACACCAAAATTAATAGTTTTCCAACAATTAAGTTATACAAAAAGAACTCTAATGAGGTAAGTAGTGGGCAGTGGAAGCTAAATTTTCCAGAAGTGGAACATAGTGTGGTGTGACAGTGATTGAATGAATGTTGACAGGTTGTAGAGTATAACGGAGAGCGCACTTTGGATGGACTAATCAAATTTTTAGAAACTGATGGAGAATACGGTAGAGCTACTACTGACGAGGTACTTACACTTTTTTTCTAACTCTCAGGTGGTGGACTATAACGGGGAAAGAACGCTGGAAGGCATGTCTCAGTTCCTTGATAGCGGTGGCGAATTGGGTGCCGCTCCTAAGGAAGAGGTTCGCCTTTCAAATCATTTGGCAATTTAATATCGTTTTGTTTTGCAGGAGATCGACGAAGAAGAAGATCGCGAAGGAAAAGATGATGGAAAGAAAGATGAACTTTAAATATTGAATGTGATGTTACAAGAAAAGCGATTCTCATTCCTAATAAAAGCTTTTTTATACAATGTTTTTATTTATTGAAGTTAAATTTCGTGTTACATTTAACGAGACGAACTCGAGCTTGAAGCACGTCGTTTTCTTGGAGGAGAACGCGAACGACTTCGAGATCGACGAGGACTTCTACGGTAACGCGGTGGTGACCTTCTTCTACGAGGTGAACGTCGGGCCCAACCAGGATGTCCGCCTCTTCGCACTGATAATTGCCCGGCGAACGGTCGTGGTTTTGGAGTCAACACAATAGAAACACTAATCTCCTGACCATCTATTTGTCCCCCATCCATATATTTGATAGCTTTCTCTGCTTCTTCTGCTTTTTCAAACTCGATGTAAGCAAAACCACGTGACAAATGTGGATGAATGCGATCCATTGGTAAATCAATACTTTTTATTATACCGTAGACACTGAATATTTCTGAGACGTGATCTTTAGTAACATTTCGGGTTAATCTGCCGACGTGAACTTTGGATATTTTAGCCAAAACTTCGCTTCTTTTACTTTTCGGAGATAATGATTTTGCTCTCCTGCCACGTGAAACTGATGACGAACGTGAAGATGAAGATGATCGTGAAGATGATGAACTACTCGAGTGAGAGCGTGAACTGCTACTGTGAGACGACGAAGAGGACGATGACGAACTTCTTGATGATCTAAATATATAAAAGCCGGGTGTAGATAAAATGAAAAATTAGGCACCATAATTCCAGTACTGTAATACGCATTTACCTCATTCTCTTCGCTGCCGAAAACGAACTTTAATTGTATTTGTTGTGTGTTAATATGTCCAATTTTCCCACCAAAAAATTATTTATTCGCACTTCTACACGAAAGTAAAATGTTCACAATGGCGATAATTGAGGGATATTCACATAATTATGGTCACATGGATTCATGCATTGCGGAGTTATGTCACTACTGGAATTATCGACTTGGGAACTTAGATTCGTTCATATAGAAACACACAACATTGTCGCGAAAAAATAGTGAAATGCAGAGCATAATTTCCAATCTCCAAATTAAGTTCGCACTAGGACAGGAAAATTTCGTGCCTAATTCAGAATATTCTTATTTCAGAGTTTTATAATGAACAGTTTAATTGTAGCGGGCGGAATTTTGGTGTACTTTTTTAAAGATTGCCTTGATTTGGAAAGCCTTAACTGTCCGCGCAAATTGATGATTAATTAGTACAGATTAGAGGTGAGTACGATGATGGATTTGAATTTCATCACCGTCATCTTACCCTCATCGCCAATCCGATACATGTGCTAGACTTTTTTGTTTTTTGTCATTTTACAGTAATGGAAAACTACAAATACAAGTTTGAGATAATAAACTACAATGAAGCGAATTATCATCGTATTGAATTGCTGTATTGTTCATAGTTTTTTTTGTTTTTGTTTTTTTTTTTTTTGCAATAAATATTGTTAGCTTCATCAATGCTCCATAACCGAGATTTTTCATCGCTGAGAATTTTAGTTACAACACACCGCCTATCCGAAAAATTCTACACACTTTTCCACACAGTTATCCCAAAAAAAAACCATCGCTTATGGGTCAACAACCTCTAGTACAGATCAGTCGCGGCTTTCAGAAGACGATTCTTCACAATTTATTATCAGAAAATATTTTTCGGTTTGTAATAACATTGCGCAATATTTGAGAAAATTCGTGAATACAGTCAAAACTGTGTAAAGTCACCCTGTATTAAGTCACAATTTCCTCAAAGTCACGCATTTTTGGAACCTAGTTTGTCCCTATGGATAAAGTCACAACCTGTCTAAAGTCACACGAAATCCAAGAACCATAATGTATTTATAAAGTCTAAAGTCACGAAATTTGTTGGAACGACTTAAAAGTCACATTTTACAATGTATTGTAAATTCACAAACTCTTTTAAGTCACACTTTTTCGAGGTACAAAACGTGTGACTACAGTTTTGGCTGTATACAAAAGTATACTGTATGCTGCTTCTGGTTTTGCAACTTCCAAAGTCTTTGTCTGCTGATATTTCTTCCGCATAAAACTGTATCCTCTGATTTTCTTTATTTCCCGTCGTCATTATTTCCACAGGACGTTAAAACGACGTTTTGACAAAAATGTTGATAAATATTTCTGTCAAAATGCATGCTTGTAAATATTGTAAACTATTCGCAATTTTTAAGTGTTCATAATCTTATGCAGCACATTGAGAATACAATCAAAATTTTATTGAGAAGAAACGAAATAAAGTAAAAACCGATATTATTTACACGATAATAACCAAAAATTTAACAAAGTTTTTCATTGAGTACAGATGCAATTGGTTTTAGATTGTTCACCAAGAACGTCTTATGGTTTCCTTTGAAAGTGCGAACGGTGCATTCGCCAGTAATGACCTAAACAATAAATGGTGTTAAAAAAACCTGAATCGCTGTTAAACTTCTTTTCTTACCTCTGACAGTCCATAATCCTGCGTGACCGGTGAATCGTCCACATTTTTCAAGAGAAGCTCTTCGGCTCGAATCAAAAAGACATTTCCGTCCAGTTTTTTGCTACTGCGATATTCGTGAATCATTTTTAATTTTTGATAGAAAGCTTGTGCTGCAAAGGCAATCGCCTCAGGTTCACAACGTGGTCCTTTGTTGTCCAAATAAATTTCTGTGGCCCTAACATTTCGAGCATCGACATCGTTTATTTCTAAAAGTTCTGCTTTCGTCTTTGCGTAGTCGATTGACACATACTGTGTTAGCAGTAATACAAGAGCTTCCACTTGCTGTTGATTTTCTGAAACTGCTTGAACCTTTTCCCCGTATTGTTGAATGTTGGCAAACAGTTGTGACGGCGATCCATCCAATAAAATGAGGTTTGAAACTTTTTCCTGAAGTGCCATTTCGAAAGCAATGACAGAACCAAAAGAATATCCGATAACATCAAAGTTTCCTTCAGAGTCGATATTTTTACATATGTTTAGATAATAGGCAGCAGCGGTCTCAACTGTCTTGCAATCTTTTAAGTCAGATGTCCAATTTAATCCGATTACCGGTCTCTTCAAAAGTTTTGCAATTGGAGTCAACAAGTCGAAAATTCCATCGATTGGAGGCAGAAGGAAAATAGGTTTTCCTTGTTTGATGTCATTTAGATAAACGACAACCTCAGTCGGAATACTAATAAATGGCATAAGTATGTCAATTTGCATTGCAGTGTTGCCAGTTTCCTTAATTGCTGCTCTGTTTCCTGCGCTAATTTCCTTCAAATGATTTACGGTCAACGAACGAATTTCAGACATGGACAATATCACTTCGTAATCACGTTCGAGTGTCTGCTTTACTTCAATTCCCATCAAAGAATCTAAGCCCAACTCAGCCAACGTTATAGTTGGAATAAGGTTCGATTGGTTCTTGAGTCCCAAAATTTTTGTTATCATTTCGAGCAGCGAATGAGACGACTTGCTGGTGACTTCTGTTTTCTTATCAGAACGCACAATACTCGAACAAACGGCGAAAGGACTTTGCAAAAATCTATCCAACGCGACGAAACACGAAGGAAGTCGTTGTGGAACAGTAGAGCCAATAATAGTCTCATTGTCACCCATTTTTTCGAGGACAATTCCAACGTCTCCGATTGCTCCCCACTGCACTGCCAAGCCATGCAAACCATCACTGCGTCTGCCTTCGCAGACTCTTTCCATCGCCGAATTCGCGTACCCGTAATTCGTTTGACCAGCATTTCCTCGTCCGCAGCTCACTGAAGAAAACGTAACGAAATATTCTATTTCTGGACAATTTTCTCGTGTCAGCTTGTCTAAGTTCACTAATCCTGTAACTTTAGTTGCACAAACGTCGTCAAATGTTTCGATGGTTTGATTTTCAAAAAGTCCATCTCTTAAAACCATAGCCAAATGAAACACTCCTCCTAAACCTCCCATTGATTTCGCTTCGGCAATTAATTTTTTAGTGCCTTCTACAGTCGTTACGTTAGCATTCGAGACGACAACATTTATGCCCTGTGACCGAAGGCGTTTCAGACTCAACTTTTGATAAGCATCGCGAGGTCCTGATCTTGATGTGAGAATAATATTTTTGGCACCACGAATGCACATCCAGAAAGCCAGTTCTAAACCGAAGCCACCAAGTCCACCAGTTACAACGTAACATTTCGTCGGATTAAACACAGTTCTCGAAATTGCGGTCACATTCATTGGTGTCGGTTTCACTACTTTAGTTGCTTCTTCGTCTCTGATTTTCAACAGAACTTTTCCAACATGTTTACCTGTAGCCATAAATCTGAATGCCTCTTCAGCCTCTCCGTAACTAAAAACTGTGCTGACCAACGGTTTCACGGCACCTGTTTTAATGCCTTCATTGATTAATTGTCCGACCATTTGTTTGTGAGCAACAGCTGTTGGAGGACTGTTCGGAGTCACATCAAACAAACAATCCAAAAGAATACCATGGAAAGCAATGTTTTTCAAAAACGCAGACATTCCTATGCAAATAGATTCATAAATACAAACGTATAATTTAGAACACTAATTTTACCGATAGGATTGTTTTGTGACAAATCATATTTTCCGATTTCCAAAAATCTTCCGTGTTGTGCGAGACATCGAAGACTTGCGTGAAGTTTTTCTTCGGAAAGTGAATTGAGAACGATGTCAACACCTCTTCCTTTCGTTTGTCTCAAAACGTGCTGTTCAAAGCTTGTATTTCTTGAATTTGCGAAATTTCGGTCCTTTAACTGTGGAAATTGTTTTTTCAAAAACTCTCGTTTTTCCTGAGAGCCGACAGTGGTGAATACTTCACAGCCCATACTCAAACAAATTGATATGGCTGCTTGTCCTACTCCACCTGATCCTGAATGAATCAATACGCTTTCTCCCGGTTCTAGTCCTCCTCTGACCACCAGTGAGTAGTACGCCGTCGAATATGCGACTGGAACAGTACTCGCCTCTTCCATGGACCATTCGTCAGGTATTGTCCAAACAAAATCTGGATCTGTTACAAGAACGGTTGTTGCTAAACCTTTGCTCGGAACCATTCCCATAACTCTTCTGCCTTGGCTATCACGACCAGCAAATTCAAGACCCAAGATACAGTCTTGTAAAGCCATTTCTCCAGGAAGTGCATCTGGTGGAAGTTTACCAGTGGCCAACATAATGTCTCTGAAGTTAAGAGGAGCGTAGTAAACGTGACACAATGTTTCATTGGCTTTCATTTGAGCAGCGTTGCAGTATTTGTTTTCAGATTCAAACCACTTTAAGCTTGATAAGTCACCTCGAGTAACAACATTCAGATATGCGTGTTCAGTTTGACAGGTTCCATCTTCTTCGATATCACCCATCGAAATGTGTCTGTATGAGCCAAGAACACCGTCTTTGTAAACATTCATTGCTAAATCATTACGAAGAATATCGTTGAAAGGAGTCTTCTTAAAATCGACAGATACACTTGAAGCGCTGTTGTTGAATATGCAGCGAATTCGGTCACCATTTGGTTCTTGTCTCAGACAGTTGACAAATCCAAGTATTCCGTTGTTCGGAGTGTCATTGGCAACTAACCAAACATTACTTCCTTCGGGTTTCTTACCTGCATCTTTCAAAATATTTTTCAATTCTTCAACCCATTTAAAATTGCTCGACGAAATGTTAATCGTTGTTTGGTCTTCGATTTTCTTATCGCTAGTTTTTCTGAATAAAAGTGTTGTTGAAGTGATTCCATCGCTTTTTCTGTTTATAAGTGAAAAGCCGAGTTCGGATGCTTTTGTTGTTAACTCACGAATGCGTCTTTCAGCAGTTTCATGTTGTTCATTGAAAAGTACTGATTCTGCAGCTGTGATTGCGTGTCTCATGAAAACGAGAACGAAGCCGTTCGATCTCGTCATTGTGTACATTGAATTCAGCAAAGTTTGTAAATCAACTCCATTCGCAATGGTTGAATTGTTGCTTGTATCTTTGTATAACACAAGATCCACGTTATTTATATCCGCCGGAGCGTTCGATTTCAAGAAATTCCATTCAGCAACATTTATGTCACTCGGAACTGAGGAACCCAAATCTGAAGGATTCGGGTGAGCCAATGTGTAGCTAACTGCAACACCGTTTAATTCCAAGTGATTTTTCACTGTTGAACTGATAACCATTTGACTGGCATTTATTTCCAATACATTCAATGATTTTGATGAATTTTCGGCAACGATATCGAGTGATGGACGCAGCATTCGTTCTCGAATGTAAACATTTGCTAATACATCTTTCGGTAAATCTCGGCGATGTCGCGTAATGGCTTTGTTCACTTTTTCGTCAAAGTTCTTAACATTTGGATAATTTTGAATGTCTTGCAGAGTGTGAAGCAAAGCAAAATCAGTTGGATCTGCATCCAAGTATCGGCGAACAACATCGTCGTCAATATCTTTTATCTTTTGAAATTCGACACTCTTCTTTCCATTTTGTTCAAACACTTTTCGAGCAACTGTCGATGTAACTCTAATGTATTCTTCAACCTCATGTTTGTCAGTTTTAGTGAGAGCACATTGTTCGTCGTGAGGAATAAACGTGTAGTTTTCCAAAACAGCGTTTTGCGCTGCTGGTCGACGTGGAGCGATATTGCAACGAACTCCTTTAATTTCGAGTCCTTTTGTGGCGCACACATTTATGCGGCGGTCAAATGCAACAGGCAACTCTGCATTTTCGGCGACTTCACTCAAAAGAACTCTCGGATCACAGCGAACGCATTGGAAGCGCACAGGAAGGAACAAAGCACGTGTGTCTCTGCTCAAGATTGTCATTTGCAGACAAGCATCAGCGAAGCTAATCCAACTTCCTGACCACTTGACTTTTCCAAGTCTTCCATCCTCGGTAGCTTCGGTGAGTCCTTGGAAAGTTGGTCCGTAGTCATAACCGCGTACTCTGAGTTCCTTGTACAGATCTTTAGGTGTTAATTTCAAGCAATTTGGATTTTCAGGAAGAGCAACATTTTCATCAACTATGTGACTCATTTTCAAAACTGGATCTTCAGGAACAAAAACGCGTCCAGTAGCCACAATAGCACTTCCTTCACTGATCGAGAATTCACCGCTTGTCTCCATCATTCTGATAACAAATTTGGTCTGTCCAGTTTTTGGTAAAAGTGTAGCTCGGTGAATAGTAACGTTTTCGAATTCAACAGGAATTTTGTCATGAAATTGTCCCTTTATTTTAGCCAACATTTTCCAAGCGAGCATCAAATATCCAGTCGCAGGATACAGAACTCTACCATCGATATTATGTCCCGCTAAATATTGGTCTTCCGCTTCTTGTAAATCTACTTTTACGACGTAATCCGAAGAGCTGCTGGGGTTGAAGTATTCAGGATATTGTGTCACCAACCAATTTTGTGAATGGTCAAACTTTATCAGTGAACCAGTTGACTGAGTTCCTCTTGGTACAGGAAATTCCACTTTTTCGTATAAATTCTCAATGGTTGGATTCAAACCCAATTGATACAGTTTTCCAAGCGATTGAAATAAGAAATCGAGATTATTATCGTTATTTCCTCTTTTCATCAGTCCAATGTAAGTCATTTCAGGTCCCAAACTTCTCTTAAGAATTGCTTGTAACAAAGTGTGAGGAGCAATTTCAATCATGATTCCATTCTTTGGTAACTTTTTAGTTGCTCCGTGAAATAGAACTGGAGAAACCAAATTATTTACGTAATATTCAGGTGCAGAATATTTGCATTTATCTTCGTTCCACCTGTCTTCAGGTACTGAAGAGCTGATCCATTTCGAAGATCTTAGCTTTGGTGTGAGTATATTCTGGAGTCGTTTCATCAATTCGGGTCCAATTGGTCCAACATAGGGACTGTGAAACGCAACGTCGCAACTTTTCACTTCTCGAGCAAAGATATTTTCAGATTTCAATTGAGCGACAAATTTTTTTGTTTCCTCATATGGCCCAGAAATTGTGACAGAGTCTTCTGAATTGTGGCAAGCTGGTACAACACCTTTTGGGCAACGTTTCAAACAATCTTCCCAAGTCATTCCGACAGCAGCCATCAATCCTTTTTCGACGTGGTGATCTTCGACGCATTTTCCTCTCCAGTATGCTGACAAGATCATTTGCTTCGCGTCAAAGCAATAGTCTGCATATGCACAACCCAATTCACCAACAGAGTGACCAACAATTCCATCAGGTTCAATTCCGCAAGCACGAAGAACGTCTACGAGACCGATTTGAACGGCTGCGATTGAGACAAACGGAGCGACAGTAGTATCCAAAGCAGCTTCGTCATCCTCTAGCAACAAATGTAAGAGATCGACTCCAAATGGTTTCAGAATGTCAGCACAAAAATGAATTGCGTTTGCAAACACTTTTAAAGGCATCAATGCTTTAGCCATTGCTGGCCATTGACTGCCCATTCCTGAGAACACAAACCAAATTGGTTTCTTTTCGGGAACACGAACCACTTCTCTGGTAAATGATTCGTTTTCTTCAGTTTTGTTTTTCAGCAACATTGAGCCTCTGTAATTCATGCCGGAGGTGGATGAAATTTTAGAAATTTCGTTAATCATTGCCAAAAACTCTCGGGTAACTTTTTTCTCATTCTGTTCGATAAAATCAAACACGTAGTTTACACTCTGTTCTGTGCGACCGCACATGTTGACAAGTCGAGGAATATTTTCTACAACTTTATAGCTGTCTTCTGTCAAATCTTTGTCATGTGATTTAATAATGACATGCACGTTAACACCTCCGAATCCGAATGAATTTACGGCAGCCAGACCACCATTGTATGGTGTGTTTTCGATTACTGGTTTTATGGACCCATTTTTCAACGGTTCAATGTCAGGATTTGGCTCTGAAAAGTGTAAGTTTGCAGGAATGCACTTGTTTTCGAATGCAATCAGAACTTTGGCGAGAGAACAAAGTCCAGATGAAGGCTCCGAGTGACCAAGATTACTTTTCACACCTCCTATCATAAGTGGAGTGTCCCTTCCATTACAATAGACGTCGGCGATCGCACCTATTTCGATAGGATCTCCGATTTTGGTTCCTGTTCCATGAGCTTCGACATATTTTACATCGAGTGGATTAATTTTGGCTTCCTGGCACACTTCCTGCATCAATTCCCGTTGAGCTCTTCCAGAAGGATAAGTAATTCCTTCTTTCTTATATCCATCGGTGTTTGTTTTTGCGTGAATGACAGTTGCGTAAATTCTCTTTGCTTCACTAAGTTTTTGAAGAAGAATTACAGCACACGCTTCGGCTCGCACATATCCATTTGCAGATGCATCCAAGTGTTTACATTTTCCATCGTTCGAAAGCATGTTTAATTTGTGAAACTGCAAAGCAGTTACTGGTCTTAAGCAAATGTTTACACCACCAACTATAGCTCTTTCACATTGAGCTGATCTCATTCCGAGAATGGCTTGTTGCAATGCAAGAAAACTGGATGAACACGCAGTGTCCATTGCGTAACTTGGTCCTTGGAAATCGAATGTGTAAGAAATTCGGTTTGCAAACATCGATCTGCTGCATCCTGTGAGCGCGTATCCGGAAACTTTGGACACATCTTGTGCCAATCCTTCTTCAACTTCTGATACACAAGCTCCAACATACACTCCTGTTCGTGTACCTCGCAACGTCTGTGGATTCATGCCTATCAAAAAAGTATATAGCTTCTAACTTTTTTGTATTTTTTAAAAGATTTACCGGCGTCGCATAATGCTTCGTAAGTTAGTTCCAACAACAATCTTGCTTGTGGATCCATTAAATTTGCTTGTTTTCCGTGAACTCCAAAAAATTGGGCATCAAATTTGCTTAAATCTTTTATTTTTCCGCTTCTTGTGGGTAATCCGTATAATCCTGCATTTAGTAATTGTTTAAAGTTACGCAAATATCATACGTTGTAATAATAACCTATCGGCCATCTCCTATCGTCTTCAGTTATCATGTCGACATTGTCCATTAAGTTTTTCGTAAGTTCGTCGATGTTATCAGATTCGGGAAATCTCCCACTAATACCACTGATTACAATATCTTCAGTCATTTCCCAAACGACTTCGTTCGTTGTTGATTCCATATTTGATTGAGACATTTTATTCTAAATCTGTAAGTTTGAAACTCGTAAACGTTCTAATATACTTGAGTAAATAATTGTCAAGTAAATTGCATTAAAACTGCATTTTACAGTGTTTTTCAGTACACCTTTAAACGTGCACAGTTCTCTCGAATAGACAGAAGATTTTAGTTGCTCAAAATACAATTAACAAGTTGTGAAAGAAAACATTTTCAGTTGATTGATCGTCTGAATCGATGTGCGATTCGCAGAATGCTGCGTAAGTTTGAGCGCAACGCGGAAGTTTTAGAATTAATGAAACAATCTGTTGAAGAAACTTTAGAATCGCAACTGCTGTTTGTGACGCAACGAATGAGGCAATAAAACCAGGTTACATTTTCTATCGAATAATTCCTTGTGCAGTCTGAATCTAATTTAGGCTTACTTTCTGAAAACTGTGTTTGCGGGAAAACTTGTTATGAGTGCGACGTGAGGTTATTCATGTAATTAATACGAATTGCTGCTCATCTTCGAGGCTACTCTTTGTCGCTCAGTAAACCGAATTTCACTGTTCATTGTCATTATTTCCTTCGCTATCGGAAAAATCAGACTACGACATCAATTCGCCTTTCTACGTTCATTAAACGCAATAATTCAAATGTTGAACGCATCTGCTTTTCAACAAACACATCAAGGTTTTGAAAACACGAACTGTAAAAACCCGAATATTTCTCAGTCTTACCTCGAAATGAGGAAAACTATTCGCAATGCATCTTTCTTAACTATATTGCAACTTAATTGCATTTTCATTTAAAATTCAAAGTAAAAATTATTAATTAGAAATGGTGCTGCATTAAACTACTCTACGATATCTACGTGCACATTTAAAACCAAAAAAATTTCTGGAATTCCATTACGTGGATTTTGAAATATGTTATACAGATCAACTTGTATGAATAAACACATAACGTGTTTCAATCAGTTTCAATAAACCGAGTGTCATTTTAATAACTGCTCTGACAATGAGACAAGTATCGATACTTTCCACGCCAAATGTTCAATCAAATGAACTTAACTGCCATTATTAGAAAAAATAATTCGAATACTTAAGATTAACAAAAAAAAACGGCAATAATACAAATCGCGTATAAAAACTGAAATGATGCTCTCAGCATGAAAATAAGAGATATTTAAAAAGGAAAGAGGAAAAGTTAATTGTCTAAGATTAAAAAAAGTGTCAAACCTTTGCGCGATGAGACGAGTATTTTAACGGTGTAGGCGACTGACCGCAAACCAAGAAAATGAGCACTATTCTAGAGAGTTGAGTATATTGATCCAAAATTAGTGCACTGAATTCGAGTTCGCTCTGAACGGGTCACCAAACAGCGAGTTTACGATTTGATTGCTGCAAGTGAACTAATTCTTAGAGCGGTATTTCAAAGTTTCCTCTCAAACAGACGTCACTTAGGAACGCCACGCGATTTATGCCGCAAACTGCAGCTTTGCAGCCAACTGTCAACTTTTTATGTGTGATGAGGCGATAGTTGCTCGCGTGATACGCGTGATGCTGCTCATACCTGCCAATGCCTCAACTGCTGCGGCGGTCTCTTCAGACAACCTTCAAAAGAACCAATCAACGCTAAGCCGTCGTTGCATCGTTGCATCACGACATGCATCGATTGCCTGACTGTGTTCTGCCTCTGCTCTCCTCACTTTTGCATTACTTTTCTTTTCCGCAAAAGACCACTGACGACTGTTTTCTTTGCCATTGCACTCACTGATTACTTGTTGTTTCACTACTATTTTCGTGAAGATGGTGAAAACCCCATTTACCTTTCCTTGTTGGAAACATCACTGAAATGTTGCACTGAAGTTGAAGAAAACATGATTTGCCACTCATTCATTATTTTTGAATAAACCTTTATTTGTTGCATAAAATCAGCTATTCACTGAGAACTTTCCCTATTATTTAAATTTTTAATTAACGTTATGATAGTTGAGTATATTGTGAATAGTGTGACAATCGTCTGCCAAGCGTTTGTAATATGTTGTCAAAAAAATGGTAATTCGCACTATTGTCACATAAACGTGATTTCATTTAAACAACAAGGATGTTATTAAACAAAACATTCTGTAAGTAATTATTACAACATTACAAGGCAAGAATAATTTCGTTGAATTTGAATTTTTTTTTAATAAGACAAGCAATTTTGAAATTAAGCTTGAATAGAAAAACGAAAATGCTTTGTTGCATCAGAAGTTGATAAGAGATCATTCGTCTGTCGTCTGTTGCGTTTGCACATCTGAAACGCGTGAAACTTGTTGTCGTGAAGGTGATTTGTGAGTGAACATCAACCCCTCAATATTTTATGTGTGATTACTAGTTTTTTTCAATCGAATCGCGCCACAAATTGCTAGCGTGCTCAATTTTACTCGTGTTCAACACCAGCAACACACGTGATTTTGGTTCTTTTCAGATTCATTTTTTTAAAATAATGAATCATGAAATAAAATAAATTTTAAAAATATAATGCGTCAGAGTTTGTTCCTCTTCTCATCTTATTCATCGAAAACTTTCCATTAATGTACAGTTGCGATGAAAATGTTGTGCAGATCTGCATCACTTTTGCCATTGACATTAATATTTAAATTGAGCGGCATCAAAACAACTTTTCTACCATAACTGTATATTAGATTTCATGCAATTATCCTACTTAAAGAAGGAAGAATTGATGCTATTCCTATTTTAAAAAATTTCGGACAAACATTTTGCGTCGTTTTAAAAATAATACTAAACAATAAAAACTGGTGCTCCAATTGATGTTTAAAAATTGGATATTCACAGAATAGAGTATATCACTGATTTTCAAATATGTTCACTTGTAAAATACAATAAATGTATAATCTACAACGGAAATTATTTGCTTTTCACAAAATTTAAAAGAAACAGAAATATCACCTGTGGTTGCTTTCGAAACTGTCGCGATTGATTTTTCTCAAAGTCAATTTTACCTGCCTGTATTGATCAACAAGTCGATATTAATGAAGCAGGCATCTTTTGGAAAAACGGAGTCGAGGTGCCTTAATGACATACCGTTATAACACGAAACATACAGATATTGGTCGCTTATAATTCGAAACATAGCCACACAATTTTTTTACATATAAGTAGCTTTATTAATGTATATTGACAAACTTCAACAATAGTTTTGAAGGGAGAAGGCGAAGATTGAATATATTTAAAAAAATATACTTTACTTTACATTATAATATCAAAATGTTTAAAATTGGCATCCTTTTTAAAGGAAAATCGGATAATTCATTCACGTAAAATATACATCAAAATTATGATGCCTTCTTCTCATACAATGTATAAAATTTTACAAAAAACTGTCCGCAGTTGCCCAGTACGCCAAAAACCGCTAATGGGCTGCTTCAATCAATTTCTATTTTTTGAAGACATTAAAAGGGTGGTGAATTAGACAGCGTTCACTCAATGCTAAATTTTTATGGCAGAGAAGAGTTGAGAGGGTAATTTCAGCTTTAATTTTTCAACGCAATTGTGTGTGATTACGTTTTTACTTCAAATTAAGCATGTTTGGAATATTGTGTATTAATTTAGTCGTTTTTTAGCAAAATTGTTTTCATATTCAAATTAGTGTATATGATGTATAATCTAATATAGTGTATAATCTATACTGAAATTTAGCTCTCGAACTTTTCTTGACTTGACGACAAAAAACAAGAAAAACTCTTTCTCGTAACCATGAATAGGCTGTAACTTTCGGGGAGAAAGTTATACCAAAATCGGGCGGGAATTCGGGCGAAAAAAGCTTATTTTCGGGAATGAAATCGGGACTTTATTTTCAACATGCCGTACTACCTCGCTTTTTCATGCATGTTGTTATAAAACGAATTTCAGCAGATGTTGTTATACCTCGAGTTACAACAACATGTTGTTATAAATGAGGAAAAAAGAGTTCAGTGAAAATTTGGTCAAATTCACTTTTAACAACATTTGAACT
>NCKV01000525.1:0-16718 GCA_003675905.2 Leptotrombidium deliense
GGTGTAATTTTCCAACCCTAGCACAAATACATACGTACGTCTGCGCATAGCAACAATATGCAAAATCGTCATTTGCAGTCATTTGCATTTATAGTCATTTATAAAATTGCAACATTAAGCAAAACACGACACCAACAAAATCGCGTCGATAAAATACGCGAGCAAATAAAAGACAGTGAACGAGTTTTTAGCACTTATTGTTGAATAGAAAAATCGCGAATTTGGAAGTAGCAACACAATGGACGACGAGGGTGAGCAATGGCAAGAAGAAAGAAGGAAATGGATGACTGATTGGACGTATGAAACAGAAAACGCCGATCACGAGAGTGACACTGAAATCATGGAGTATATAAACAGTGGTAAATCTATTCACGAAATAATCACAGAAAGAATTCGTCGAAATTTGAGGAGACAGAGTTGGACACAAACTGAACCAAGAATGAGCGAACCAAGTTATCAAATGGAAGAAGCTCATGTTGCACGAAATCCACATGTAATGTCTGAATTCAAAGCAATTAAGACTCGTGTGAAGAAAATAACATATATAATGCCTCAGCCAGCAGACCGGGATCCAACACCTGATGAATTAGCGAAAGAAAGTCAAAACCAAAATCAGAATCAACCAGAGATTCGCAGTGACACAAATGACACAGACGGGCAAAGATGACTCAAAGGGTAGCTTACATGAAATAGATTAATTTTGATGTTCAAATAAAGTCAGGGGACCAAAATCTGACATGTGTGTGTGTGGGTGTGTGTGTTTGTGTGTTCTGCTTTCTTGAATTTCTGGTCGAATTCACTTTTAACGACATGTCTTATAAAGCGGGGTAATACGGTACCATAAAAAATTCACGAGCAACCTCGACAATGTACGTTCATTGTTACTTTCGAACGCAAGTAAAGAACATTGGAAACATCAGAAGCGTTGAAACTAGTAGAAATGACAACCGAAGATGAAGATAAAGGTATATCTTGGATGGACACTCCCCCGAATTTGACACCGAGGAGTTTGACGCCCGAAACGCAAAGAGAAACCGAAAGGTCAGAAGCACCACCATCAGCGACTCCAGAATTGAGAGAATTTAGAGCGCCACCTTATACATACGGAGAAGACATCCAATTGACAGGTTGGATCTTATATGGTAATATAGACGTAGTGGCTTACCAGAATGAATGCATTCGGCAGCGTCAGATACTGGAAGAACTTAGAGCATATATGTTGCGTGAGAGACAAGCACTTGTGAGTCGTTTCGAATACTTACGGTTGAGAATGTCGCGTGATCAGTTCCATGAGATGTCAGAAAATTTCCTAAGTGAATTCGAAAACCACTGGAGTTTGATAGGAAATTTGATGCCTCACATCACTCGCACTGCTGCAGATATGAGGAATATGAGAAATTATAGTCAAATTGCTTATGAAGTAATAGAGCCGAACATATTTCAGGCGGATATTAGCGGATATGTGCATTGGTTGTTGGATACCATAAGTGAGAATTTATCGATCATTGAACAAAGAATTGAAGGCGGTTTGCAGCCAGCCATCGAAGCAAATCCTGAAGAGGTACAACAGTGTGAAGTTCGGTGTACGCCTCAACGTTTTGAACACATCTTTATTGGTACAGAATACGTGATGGCGGTATTGGACAGAAACAGTAACCAGTTTCCAGAGTACGCGAATGGAAACGTGCACGGCTACGCAACTGCGTTGCGAAATTTCATAGAAATCGAAAATGCACTGATTGACACAGTTGATCAACAAGTATTGCGATGCGAACAATTATTGAATAACATGCCAAATGATATATGGCAAATGTTTCATTTACAGCACCATTTTATTGACGATGCTTCGAGAACGTTGAAGTACTACAGAAAACATCTGCGAGCTATTAATGATGTGGCAACTCTTAGTTTGCAAAGAGCGGAAAATGCAGGTTACCGCATGGTTGACATTTTGAAACCAAACATTTTCAATTTCATCAGCAATGGAGAATTAAGGAATTACATAGAAGAAATAGTCACTTCTGTAGAGATAAATATGCGTCCTTTCGTACAGCAGGTTGGTGTGTTAGAAGGAAGTGGCCCAATTACATCAAGAGTTAGTCCTGGTCAATCTCAAAAAGATGTACCACAACAGCAATGGTCTGGTGTTGCAGCAGCTGCACAGTTATCACCTGTTCAACCTGTACCACCGTATACACCAGAGCTTCAAAAGCTTTTCGTCGATAACTTTATGCAAACGAACAGCTCAAGTTATCCTCATTATGATGGCTATAATATAGCAGATGCAGAGTCGTACGCGGTAATGTTGCGAAATCTAATTGATTATGTGTACAAAGTGTTGGGATGGATGCGTGGAGAGCGGGATCGACTAAACGATCAATTCACATATGCTTACACTCAGAGAATGATAACATCGCGTTTACACCACCAAGCAATGATTGATGCTCTAAGAAGGCTACATGCATACGAGACAACTCTAAAAAAAGTTATTAAGTTCGCACATGTTAATGAAAGAATAGTGCGAAATGGGGAACCCACAATTCGTGCTATGAGACCGGAAGCTGTAAACTGCATATTCAACGGAGAACTGCAACGAAGGCTTCAAGAAATAATCACTTCCTTTCAGGCAAACATTCAGCCTTTCTTAGTAGAAGAGCCGTCTCGTGTCGCAAAAGCAGCAGCAACACCTCCACCAACTTCACCACGAGGAGGAACTCGTGATCAATCGCAAGCCCTTCGCGTTTATACACCAGCCGACCAGATACGTGATGAACCAGCAGGTAGTATGGCAACTGGAGCAAAAAGTCGTGGTCCATCAGAGCAACCATCTCGAGGATGGTGGGATCTGTCTAAATATTTACCTAAAGAGCTGTCATCTGGTCCAGCAGCAGCGGCTCCAACTGCAACTTCAGGAAGACCTGATCAATCGGAACGACCATCGGCACGCACAGATTCGCGTTTACCAAGAGAGCAGGGTCGTGGCCAAGTTCGATCAAGAAGCGAATTGAGGAGATTGGGAATATCTGATGAATCAGCAGGTGAAGTAACACGTGCGAGAAGTCCTAGTCAACCTCGAAAAGTTGTACACCAACAGCAATCATCAGAGGTTGAAGCAGCTTTGAACATACCACCTGTTCAAGATGCACCGGAGTATACACCAGCATTAGAAATATCTGATGAACCAGCGGATCGAGGAGCACGTGCAACTAGTCCTAGTCAATCGCGAAAAGTTGTACTCCCAAAGCGAGGTGTACCACCTGTTCAACCTGTGCCGAAGTATACACCAGAGCTTTCAAAGATTCATACTGCGGAGTTTATGAAAACAACCAGCACAAATTTTCCTAAATACGATGGCTTTCAGGTATCAAATGCAGAGTCATACGCCGACTTCTTGCGAACTATAATTGATTACGTGAACGAGTTGTTTGAATGGATGCATGAAGAACATGATCGATTACAAACTCAATTTTCGAATATGAGAGAACGCCGGTTGATAACATCGAAGCCACACTCTGATGCGATCCAAAATGGTCTAAAGGAATTATTTGGATTTGAAGAACGTCTAACAAGTGTTAATAAATGGTGTACTCTGAATGAGAAATTAGCACTAAGCATGAAACCCACAATTCGCGTCGTGAGACCGAAAGTGGCAAACTTGATATTGAACGGAGATTTGCAAAGAACGATTCAAGATACACTCAATTCCATTGAGGCCAATATGCAGCCATTTTTATCGGAGCAAGTACCTGCACAAGCTGCGACCAAACCACCCCAACTACCACCACGAGGAGGAACTCCTGGTCGGTCGCGTGCGCGAATGGAAATGCAAAGAGATGGACCTGACCAAAGACCTGATAAACCAGGTGCAGAAGGTATAATGACATCTGAAACAAGTGGAACAAGTGCTCGCCAACCGCGACAACAAAGACAACGATCACGTCAAGAGCAGAAATATGGTGTAGTAGAAGTTTCTGAACCACCTGTGAGTAGAGAAGTTGAGAGAAGCCCTTTAAGGCAACCTTTAATACCTGATAAACCTCAACAATCTCCAACCAAAGATTTACCTGCAACCCAAAAGCGGTCATATAGTACAGCATTAGCAGGGATTAGAGCATCTGGTGAAGAAAGTTCTGTTCCATTAGATTGGTCGGAGCAACCCAAAGAGCAAATGTCTGACACAGAATCAAGTCGCATTTCACCTGAAAGAGTAAATCCTGTTCCATCAGAGCGACGATCTCCAAAAACAGTTTCGCTTCCATCCCAAAAGCGGTCATATAGTGCAGCAGTATCAAGTATTAGAGAAAGCCCCGTTTCATCAGATTGGTCTGATCAATCGAGAGAGCAAACATCTGATACCGCATCAATTCGAATGTCACCTGAAAGAATAAGTCCTGAAGAATCGCCACGAACAGATTCAGTAGCAAGTGAAACAGAAGCTGGAAGAGAAATTGCCGTTCCATCAGAACGATCGCCAGAAACAAAATGGTGGGATCTATCTCGCTTTCTACCTACACAGCAGGTATCTGATACTGCAGAGACTCTAACGTTACCTGAAAGAACAAGTCCTATAGAATCGGCAACAGATTTGGTTGAAACTGGTATGGAATCTGGAAGAGAAAGTCCTCGACCATCGGGACGACAATCACCACCAACAAATTGGTGGGAAGAACGCGGTGAGCCGATATCTGATACAGCAGCACGTCAAATGTCCCCTGAAAGCAGAAGTCCTGATCAATTAGCACTAAAACCACAAGAAATACAAGATTGGTTTGATCCACCCACAGAGTGGTTACATGCTGCAGACACAGCAAGTCCAGTGGGACCTAAAAGAACAAGTCTTATAGAATCTCCACCAACAGATTCGCGTGTACCAAGACAGCAGACATCTTACGCAACAGCGGCTGCAGCTGCACCTTTACGAAGAAGTAGTCAATCACGACAATACGAATCGCGAAATACAGTTTCACCTGCACCTCAACAGCAGCGATATGGTGAGGCAGGAACTAGAAAACCACATGCAAGAAGAGATCGCGGTGCAGCAGCTTCGGATGAACAGCAGCCGCGCGCTTATCCGAGGTATGAGCTGGAGTTGAACAAGGTTTTCTTCGATAACGAAATGGATATAAATGACAAAGATTTTCCCAATTACGGAAAATGGAAGGTATCAACGGTAGAAGCATACAAGAAATTGTTACGTAATATAGTTGATGAAGTTGAATCACTCATCAATCTCAGCCGTAATGAGTTGAAGAGATTGGAAAATGAATTCGATCTCGTCAACAAAGACGTGGCACCTTCTCACTCATATGCGATTCAACGTACTTTGCCTAATTTGCACGCATACTTTTTGCGTCTTGTAATATGTATCAAAAATATTAAGCGTAATTTGCAAATACAGGAAGGGAGTGTCAGAGTGCGTCCTATGTTACCAGAAATAGTTCAGATGATGAAGAGCAGAGCTATGAGAAGAAGAATTGAAGAAATAATTGCATATGTTGAGGAAAACTTGGATTATATACGTCGAAGAAGTAATTGAAAGTTGTAGTAAATTAAATGTTTTAAAACGTTTTTGCATTTTTACGAATTGACAGAAATTCGCCAACAATTGTTGCAGTCGGTTTTCACGCTGCCTAACCTAACATAACCAACAATAACTATGTTGCGTCAAAATAAGGTCTGTGTTATATGTATCCAGCAATTATCACTTCGCGGCGAATTTCTGACGCACTGGAGAACTGTTTTACAAAAAACTTAACGTTTATAAGTAGAAATCACCAAAAAATCGGATATTTATTTTAAAGTAAAGTCTTGCGATTACAAAAGGAAAAATGATGTGTTTTTGTTAAGAGAAACGTGTTCAAAGGATAAAATGGATACATTTCATTCTATCGTTCTATCAATCTGTGTTGACTGAATAAATTTATTTCGCTTCCAAAGTTAAATTGCGAAACCATTTCTCTGTAAAAGTATGCAAACGAACTGAATCCGTTATGAAATTAGACCAACAAAATAGAAATACACCAACTGCATTTTGTTTATCGTGAGTTAGAAGTATTTAAATTAACGACAACGAAAATGTTTATGAAAATGGTAGATTCAGCACGGCGGACATCGACAGCGACCACTGGGCAACCAAATTTTCGTTGAGGACGCAAATTCTATTTCCTCGTCATTTTATCCGATGAACACTATTTACATAAACTTCTTTGCCCAAAGAATAAAATGATCCAAAACACCAAAAACAAAGATGGAGTAAAACTGGCTTTGGAGACGAATAACTTTAAATATAAAAGTATACACTAAAAGACGGAAGATCCTAAAATGTTGAGTGTTCTTTGAAGGAATTAGTTGATTTCATATTCCGCACACAAAACAAAGAAAGCTAAAGAATAAAGTTAGAGAATAGATACAAATTATCCACGAAAGTAACCAAATGACAACGAAGGTACTGTTGATGAGCAATCACTGATGGAATCCATGAATTCGTTATAAAAAAGTAAACAGAATTCCATTCGGGCTTCATTTGTGAACCTCGGTTTCACTATTTTTCGCTTCACTTGGTATTATATCCGTTCTTCGCGCACAACGTGCGAGAGCCATTTTATGGACGCGTCTTATGTTGAATGGCTAACGTAAGTAAGAATATAGTTATTTATTCAATAGTTATTGGATTTTACTCACCAATTCATCAGGATTGACAGATTCCGGATGTGTTGATGCCAAATGATATTGAAGATTGTTCTTTGTCTTATTTTGATGACCGCACACACTACACTGAACTGTAAAACATGACAGTTAGCATTCATTACTCCAAAAAAAAACAACCAAACTCACAAATCTTAATATTTTTGCCAATTAACACAGGAGTGAGATTTCTAACAGCAACTGTTCCATTTTCAACTGGAGTGAAAGGAAGTGCTATGTTATTTCCATCGTTAGTGTCACCATTTGTCATAAATGAGTCATCAGTTTCCTGGACTGTGATTGAACCAGGACCCTTTTCGTCTAAAAAGACCATTCAAAACAAAAAAGATAATTATTAGACAAACCTAAATTTGAGAAGTCGAAAGTTTTTAAGCCAGTCTGCAACCAACATCCTTTGCATCTATCTTCACCGCTGATATCGCAGTTTCCGTCAGCTTCGCATGTAAATAGAACGTTGCCAAGGTTAACACATTCAGTGAGAAATTCGTCGCAACGATCGCAGCAGTGAATTGAAAATAATTCTGATAAGTAATTTGGTTTCTCAGTCGGCCGGAAAGTAAACATGGAAAAGCACACCACACACTGAACTTCACTTTCTTCATCGTGATTAATCTTATGTTCTTCGTGCGGTGACGTCGACACCTTTCGTTGCACTTCACTTATTTCGACAGGCAACACACCTGCAAACGGTAATGCCTCTGTATAAACATTGTGTTACAAATAATAAAAACAATGTGTTCTGAGTCATTAAAATAAATGAAAAATACGCACCTCCATCGCGTCCAAAAACAACTGGCGGATAATTGCTGATTATTAATTCACGCAAATTCGGATCAATTGTGTATTTCTCAAGACACGTCTTTAACCAACAAGCTTGACACGGTCCATTCTTGCCATTAGTTTGGCTTACATCCACTGGAACCACAGTACAATTACCTGTATTTACATGAAATATTCGCAAAAATTTAGTTAAAAAACATAGCCTAAACATAAGCCTAATTACCATCTTTGTGACAGTAAAATTGTCTCGGTCTTTTCAAGAATTTCACATAACTTCGATAACACGGTTCACAAGAATATTGTCCAAAACGTGTAATCACTCGATTGTAATATTTTTCCGCTTTGCAAACACAACAAGTCAGAAATCCTGGTTTGGCTGTAATTAAACGACAAGTTTTACAATGCGATGAATAAATATCATCGTTTAAGTTAAAAATAATTATATTTTTGTCGCCAATGAGACTGATCACAGCAAACACATGCAATCGATCGACGATCGCGAGTTCATTGTTCCGACGAAAAGCGAAATGTGAAACGTAAACTTACGCGGCACTACTCTTGCGGTGCGTTTCGGCGAAGGAGCCGCAACGGGCTGTTCATCCTGCATTTCGTTTACAATTAATTGATGATTTCCGATCTCTTCGCAAACAATGCCACTTTCGCCTTCCATTTCTTTGATATCCTGGCACGCGTCTAGAAAGAAAAACATTTATGTTAATTGTTCCGTTTATTTATATTACCACTTATGACGCGAATTGCTTCCTCTTTACTCTTACGTGGAGGACGCGATGAATCAGAATTTGGTGAATGCGGTGCGCTATCCGAATCACCTCGCGTTCGCTTTCTGGTATATGTTTGTATTTCCGGCAACGACGGTGCTGGTGTCGATATAGGATTCGATCTGCGAGTCGGTAACGCACTGCGTGTGGTGCGCATTTCTAATGTAGATTGTGAAGGAGGAGCGGAAACGGTTCGAGTAGCTGGAGGTGTTTTTAATTGTGCCATTGTGTTAATTTTCGCTGGACTAACAGCTTCACTGACGGTTAGAGTCGGGCGTGTAATAGATTTTCGACTGGAAAGCGTGATATTTGATACGCCACGCGGTGGTGATCGCAATGGTGAATCAAATGACTTGCGTGCTTTTGCAGTGAATCCTTTTTGATCTTCGGATGGGTGCTTATTTGCTGAAATATGATTTTTGATAAAATCAACCTCCGAGGCCGACTCGTTCATTGTTTTACCATTGCTTACATCGTTCAATATCGCATCAAAACGTTGAGATAAGGTTCGCAAAATGTTGATAAACGTATTTTCTCTTTCTTTCACTTCGACCTTTACCTTAGACAACGAACTCTTTACTTCATGAAATAGCAATTTCGTTGAGTATGACGGAAAAGATTCCAACTTTCTTTCCAATTCACGAATTCTAAACTCTTTCCATCGCAACTTTTCGCTAATCAAAGCTAAACCTTTGTCAACACTCAACATTTCATTATCATCGCAATTTGTCGAATTGTCATCCATTTCTTTCACCGATTCATCGAAATCATTAAGCACCGCTTCGAATCGCTCTTCTAATGAACGCAGATCGTCGAGAAGCGAGGCGAACAGGTCTAATTCAGTGCGAGTGTTGCCAATGATTACCTTTATTTCGTCGTACAATAATTTAGTTGAATAGCAAGGAAACGCGTGTCCTTCGATTTCATCCATTTTCACTTCTTTCTTGCGGACATCGCTTCGCAGTGCGTTCAGTAACCTTTCAATTTTACGCAACCAAAGCCGGTGTTTGCTCGACTCGTCACGAGTGGTCTGTTTGCTTGAATTCACTTTACTGGCCATCGTCGGCGCTTACTAAGCACAAATCAACACCGATTGCGCGATAATTGTTCGAATTATAACGAAAGAAAAGTGACAAAATATAAGCGTTACACACGCGAATGCATACAAAGCGATACCTTTTATTGGCGCTTTAATGTTATGCACGAATTTCATTCCACATCGCCAGATGGCGATGTTAAGCTTTTGGATCTTCATCAGCGCCAAAGCTAATTTCTCCAAAATTTTGGCATACTTTTAAGAGTACAGGAAACAATTCAAAGTGTTTTATTACTTAAATACTTGCATTTCGTACTACTGCTGCCATTACTAAATGTTAAAGTAATAGAAAAGAAAAATATTCTACAAATTCCATTACCCCGATTACGGTGAGTCACGAGAACTACAAGCTCAAGCTAATTATCCCATTGAATTTTTGTTTTCGCATAAAATACCGTTTTAGGTATGAAGTAAATATAAACAACTGCAGAACTGCATAAATTTTCGAGAAAGTTGCAGAACTTCATTCGACAACATTGTTGTAATTACAATACGCCCCATATGTTTACATGCTTTTGATACGAGTTTGAATGTGAGAAACGAACGATTTCAGAAGTGTGGCCTCGTTTTTGCGAAGTAATTCAAAACGGCGTCAAAGCGGAATCACAGTTCTACGAGGAGTGGCAACCGTACAGTTGTAGTAGACACTGGTGACGGTGGGACCGTTTGCGGACGGTTATCGAACTCTTCCGTAGTTTACTGCTTTTACCGCGAAATAATCGAATTGGAGTTAGCAAAGAAAAATACCGTTTGGAGTGAAATTTGGAAGGCATTTAAAGAGCGATGGCATCATAAGCAAGATAAGGAGAAGCACTTTAAGGGAGAAATAAATTTAGCTGTTCAAGATCGTTTAATTCGTTTATCTTCAAATAAGTATTCAATCGACAGAGCGCGAAGATGTCAAAATAATGATTTCTACTGTTTTCGATGTTGCAAATCGGGTAAAGATGAACTCATAAAGTGTAGTTATTGTTGGCGTGTTTACCACGTAAATTGTTTTCATTACTCAGATATCAGAGGAAGATGTTTCTTCTGCAAAGATTACAGTCAAGAATCGATCCGTGGCAAGATAATTACAAAGAAGCAGCTTAACGATGTTTTAGCAATACTTTATCGAAAACTTAAATCTGAATACCAGTCTGTTGTAAATGTATCTAATTTTGCAGATGAAAGGTCTGAATTGAAAGAGTTGGTGGCTAATTTTGTTTTCATTTATGACATTACTTTCGATTCTGTTGAAAAGAAGATCAAGAGTCAAGGATATGAATCAGTGTTACAATTTGTGTTTGACTGCAAGCAAATAACGTTTTTGTTTCGAGTTTTGTACGGGGATGATTCGACTATTGTTAAGCAATCGTTGAAAATGGAGAATTTAGTGCTATCCGAAGAACATTTTATCCACAACTGCGCAGAGTGCTACATGCATTACGGTAACAAATCGGAATACAATAATAACTGTGATTGGTTCCTAATTCCTTGCGATCCTCCACATGAAGTTTGCTTCGCACAAGTTGAAGGTTTTCCGCATTATCCAGCAAAAGTTATGCGGAGGGACGATGAAAAAACCTTCGTTTGGTTCTTCGACGAAGCACGTGCTACTGCTGAGCCGTTTAATCAATTCATTCGACCTCGCTTACCAAAGAATACTCCAATCGATGAAAAACTTCAGAAAGCACTTAGTGAGTATTCGCTGTATCTTAAAGCGTGTCGTGAAATTCTAGGAGAAGACACTGAATCCCATTCATCAGATGCTGTATCAAAGTGAATCCATCGTCGTTATCGCACCCTGTGTATATATTACTCAGTTCTTAAAGTACTGCCAGAAATCTAAATTTTTGTCGATTCAAAGTTTTACTTGTTATGTTTAGTTTAAGTTTATCATTTCAAAGTTCAGCTCAACATTACTCAAGTGCCATAAACGCGATATTCTTATCATTTCGTAGTGCATTTTAGTTAATTAATTTCTCATTGATGTTTTCATTTTCACACCTATTCGCATTCCAGTAAAAAACAATATTCTCGTATTTCGATTTCCGTTTATTATCGATCTAAAAATATTTCATTGCTCAACAAATAATAAAGCTTGTAACTATGCAACGTTTGTATATAGTTTCAATGATTGCAACATTCACTAAACATTTATACACATTCAAATAACATCAGCACTTTGATATGTGTGATCAAAAGCGACAACACTTAAAACAATTTTGAATGTTAAACAAACAGATAACAACTGAAAACATTTCAGTTTTCTTTATACTTCAACAGAACACCGGATTGCGAATCGAGTAACACTTGATCGCCGGTTTTAAATATCAACGTTGCGTTGTTTGCACCGACAATACACGGCAATCCGTACTCACGGATAACTGTGGATCCGTGAGAAAGTAAACAATTGATTTCGGTGACAATGCCGTTGATTAATGAGAAATATGGACTCCAAGCAACGTCGATTGAATTTGTTATCAATATATCACCACGCTGCGTGCAAAAAAATTAATAAACAAATAGATAGTTGCTTTAACACTTGTACCTGAATCAAGTCGACATCGTCGAATGTTTTAACGACAACTGCTCTTCCAGATACATTGCCGATACACACCGGTGTTCCGCAAACTTTCTCACCTTTTCCAATTTCTTTCAAAGTTTCATTAGTCTGTTAAACAAAGTTTAGAAAAATTATTCACTTAAAAAATTTTACATTTTTTGGTTGAAAATCGGGTCCTTTTACAATATCCTCAAAGTGAAATAATTTTAACGTTGGGAATAATTTTCGACGATGATTCGCTTTCGAAATTAATGCAGCGTTTCTGTTCTGAAGAATTATGTAGATTTCATCGATGGTTAAGAAATAAATTAATTCCTTTTCAGGCAGTCTTCCTTCGTTGACAAGCACTTCAGATAATTTTTGGAACACTTTCCGATATTCGTTGAGAATAAAAATGAAAAATGATTTCGACTTCTCTCGAATTTTAATACTTTTCAACACCAATGGAATGAGCATTGATTTCAGTAGAAATTTTTGATTTTGTGTTAAATTCGTTTGTAATTCTGCTAAAACTTCATCTGTCGTTCTTTGCATCTTATGAAACGTGATCGATTTCTCGTCAATTAATTTCTGTAAAAGAACAACGGTAAAACTTAGTCTGGTTATGAATTCAGTACATGAATCATACTCGCATTAATTTAACGATTGGGGTCGCATTCTGTTCCCAAGGCTCGCAATAAACGTCAAATTCATTGTAACATCGATGTCCGTATTTCTTTAAAAACTTTTGTAATGCCTTTTTAGCCATTGGTTCGCTATGCATTAAATATTTAAAAGCATCTTGGTCATTTAAAGTCCGAAAATGTGCTCGATTTTCAATTAAAACTGCAATTTCTCGCAATAATCTCGATACATCACCACTAATAACTTCCTTATTGTTCGTTAACAGCAGTGATATGTCGTGATACAAATGTGCATTCAACTGCAATTCGCTTTCAGTTTTAAGAAGCGTTGAAACAAGGGCAATACTTGCGGCAGTTTTTGCGTTAGAACAGTATCCGTCTGATTTTTTGACCTAAATACAATAATGCAACAGTTGCTCACTATGAACAGCCGCAAACCTCATAAATAGTTGACATTGAATTTAAAATGAATTCAAACAATGATTTCGATGTATTAAATGCTTCAGCACCGTTAAAGTCAAATCGTTTAAATTTTTCATGTATTCTATGGAAGACTGGACCTGCGGTAACTGCCATTACCGAACAGCCAACATTCGCTAAGAAGTTCTTTAAAGTTGACGTTTCCATTTGAGCACCTCTCGAACAATAATTGCGAATGTCGTCGTCTTCGACATCATGTCCAAAATGTGCAATATTGTACGCTTTCTGGCTTGATTCATCTCCGATATTAAACATCATCTTAAAAATAATTACCTCTGATAAACAATTACAAACTAAATTAAAACTTACGAAATTCTTCATGTCCAGAAAAATTTGATTACAAACACAAGCTACCGACAGCGAAATATACGGACTCGATACACGTTCACAAATATGGTTTGAAATGGAATTCAAAGTAATCTGAAAACATTAAAATACTTCATCACAAAATATAATTATGGCTACTTACCATCCATGAAACATTATGAGTAGCATTCACAAAACTTAATCCTAAATATGACATCGGTAATGGAAATGATTCGCAAGTACTTTCACGGGACAAAACCGATCTCTCGGTAAAGGTACCCGAGTCCATTTCGTGATATATTTCCCATTTTGTGTAATGCTCTAAATTTGTCACCGGTCGAGATTGAAATACATAAATTCCGTTATCTTTAATTCCCCACTCTACATCGATTTCGTAACCGAACGTTCGCCTTAACTTTGAATATAAAAAGTTTTGTTACTTTCTCTAAAGTTTAACTCTTAACTTACGAATGCAGCTAAAACAGATATTTGCAACAGTAATTCATCTTCGAGACAACATTTATTCGCCTCTTGCTTGTCCGTTTCGAAAGTGACTGTTCCTGGCGTGAATGGATCATCCAGCATCATTGAATACTTTTTTGAACCAAGTTCAATAGATTCAATTTTTGGTGCGGCATCCACCGTCTTGAACATCGTTATTTTATCGGGTTCTGACTTAGCAGAAACAACACTCTGTAATTATGTTTCACATTTAATTGCATAAAAATAATTAATTAAAGTTCACCTCACAAAGACCATAATTTGCTGAAATAATCATTCTTCTCGGGTCACCAGTCACAGGACTACACGTAAACAAAACTCCTGAAACATCGCATTCAATCATTTCTTGAATAATTACTGCCATAGACGTGTGTAATAATTGTCCAAAATTTAATTTATATTCAATCGCTTTATACGCAAATTGTGAAGCGTAACACTTGACAACAGTTTCGTAAATATTATCCAAACCTTTGACTCCTAAATAAGTTTCATTTATGCCTGCACCGGAAATATCGTCGCAATCTTCGGTTAATGAAGATGATCGAACAGCAAACTTTTTCGACTCTAAATCATCGCCGCATAACTGTTGTAAATTCGATTTAATTTCATTCCTTGTTTCACTCGAAAGTGGAGTTTCACAAATTAGTTTTATTGTCACTTCGCAAGCATTTTCAATATTTTCACATTTTTTATTCCAAATTTTTGATTCGAATATGTCAATAACGTCAGCGATTTCAACATTCTCAAACATAAATAAATGATAAGCGTTTGTTGTGACAATAATTCCTTTTGGTATGTCAAAATACGGAATTTCCATATTTTCAGCGATCTCCTGACTTATGAACAACAACTGCGATAAAGACGTCGCTTTAGCCCCGTAGACATCACTGCAGTAGTATTTGTCAATTGGGACGACCAAGTGATCGACCGCTGGCTTTGATTCTAATAATACAATTTTCGTGAAAAACGGTGGTATTATTTTATCCAAATGTTCATCACTGTATTCTTCGACAAAAATACATCCTCCACGATTTTTGTTAATGCAACATTTTTGAAATGAACACCAATTGTTTAATTTAATCAAATTCGCGTCCAAATGCACGTTCAAATGACGCTCATCTTTCGCTGTGATTTGAAATTCTTTCGCGTGAGTAATTTTAAGCGCATCGTTTAAAGTAAGTGTTGTATTCACAATTGAAAAAGGAACCAGAAAACCGGTAATACAGTGTCCATATCGAAATCCTTTTTTGTGTTCATTATCCACACAAACACCGAAATGAAACGCGAGTCCTTCCTAAACAAAGTTAAAACAAAACAATTACATTATCGTATAAAATGCATCGTTCTAACCGTAGAAAAGGCGAACATTCTTTTCCACGTCTTATTCACATTTGAATTGTGATCGCAGAACTTTTTACATTTATTTCCCCACAAAAATAAATTCTTCGAAGCACTTGACTCAATTTGAATGGTGCCTTTTAACTGCCCGTACTGTTCGTAGCGATCTTCAAAAGCAGTAGAAACATCGAAGTCATTCAATGTCACGTCAATCGCGATGAACGATGCTTTGTTGTCGTGTTTAAAATCGAACGCTTTGCTTAATGGATACCAGATTAAATAAAATTTAACGAAAACTTCATTCCACTGTTTACTGTTTGTACTTCTTTTGCGAACAATTCCTCGAAAAGTGATACGAGTCTTGCGAAATGGACTCAAAATTTGAATACGCAATCCATGCAATCGATATGCATGTGAATGATGCTTATTGATCACATCGGTGTCTTCGTATTCATATATATCATCGCCTTCTTTGTACAATAAATTCGCTTTCAATAAACATTTGCCATCGTTTGTCGGTCTGCGTTTGAACCTGATAACAATCAGATTTTCATTCGAATCGATTCCATAAAAAAATATTTCTTCACTTGTTTCCAAATTCGGACATTCATACTTCCACTCTTCTTCGCTTGGCAAAACTCCGTTTTCGATTGCATTCGCATCCAATTTTGCAACGTAATCATTAAATCTTTTCGACTTACTCAAAGATTTCAATTTTCTCACATTTCGTTCGTATTTTATGCAATTCATTTTGTAAAACTTTTATTTCTTGTTATTCAATTTGTTGTAAACACGAAAAAATCGATGTTTGAGCACATATCTTGTATCTATTTGAAAATTTATTTAGTAATATAGTAAATGAAGTAAAAAATTTTCAATCGATTATTGAATATTTGTGTTTTACATACCTTTTTTTGAAACATGAGAATGATTATAAATTTTAAATGAGATTCATTTTTCAACGATAAAAAGGAGAATATTCAATGACGACATGCGATGTATTTCAACATGAACAGTTCGCATGTGCATTCGTATCGATCTGATCGATGAAAAGTGGAACGGCTGCAGTTGCAGTCATTTAGCAACGATGCAACACAAATTTGTTGTGACTTTTAACTTTGAGCATAGAAAAAGTAAAGAAAATCAAATGACAATCTGTAGTACAGATTCTGTACTAAGCATATTACTTGCAACTTCAAATTCGCAATTGAACAAACGCGCAATAAGGTTCACCTGCACATTCATTCTATTCGGTGTGCATATTTCATTTTTGTAAGTGATACAGCTTAAACGATAAAGTGTACAACGATACAATGAAAACGAAATTTCGCACTTCCTTCCTTATTTCTTTCGGATCACTTCAAACGCGTCGTTCGTTGTTTACGTCCAACTGTATTCTGTTTACTTGTCCTTGAAAGAGATTGACGGGCACAATGCATCTCACATAAACACACATATACATTTTCATATTAGCAGGGAACAGTTACAGCAGCAACTAAGAATGGCGATCGATACCCATGTTGGAGAAAGCGGATTCACTGTTAACGTAGTCGGAAGGGAGC
>NCKV01000526.1:0-16700 GCA_003675905.2 Leptotrombidium deliense
TCACGAATCCTGAAAGCTAAGAAAGACAATATTGACATATTTAGCGTGATTACTAAACAGCTCCGGCCACCGATAACGGACATTCGTTTCTCAGCGCACGGCTCTCCATATTACAAGTCAGTCTTTTTAGATGGAACAGTCGCATTGAATAGAGATGCAATTGCGAACGAAGTTGGCATAAATATTACTATGGTTGGGATTGATGAATGTCTTGTCGAAGGACTTCATTGCGATGGCAGCTGCACAAATAAATTAGAAATTAGTCGAAGTCCAGTTGTCATAAACGCAAACCGAACCGCTTTTGTTGGAGTGAATGCGTGGATTTCGCCACAATGTACCTGTGGTGCACGAAATTTCTCAAAAATCGAAACTTGCCGATCCGAACCTTCTCCGTGCTTAAATGGAGGTCGTTGCACTGACTCATCTGTTGGAGCCATTTGTACGTGTCCTCCAGGCTTTGACGGTCCGCAATGCCAGCAGACAACTAGAACATTCAGAGACACGAAAGGATGGGCTTGGTTTCCACCTCTGCAGCAATGCGAGGAATCGCATCTCAGCGTTGAAATAATGACGCAGACAGCTACTGGTTTAATATTTTACAACGGCCCGATAGTCAGACCGGATCCTGGAGTGCAAGTATATTCCGACTTTATATCATTAGAGCTGTTTAATGGAAAACCTCGATTATTAATCGATTTCGGTTCTGGAGCTACAGAAGTGATCGTGAATACCCTCGGAGATTTGCATGACGGAGAATGGCATAAACTTGATATTTACTGGAATAAAGAATACGTTCGACTAATGGTAGACAACTGTCAAGGAGCTGAAATGGATGACCGCGACCCTCCACGAATCGATAGATCTCGATGCGAAAATGGTACTCAAATTCCACCATTCAACGAATATCTTAACGTAAACGGCCCTCTGCAATTGGGTGGTGTTGTTCCACTGCCGAAAAATGAGCTTTCTTTGGATTTATACTTTGGATGGCGATATACTCATACCAAAACTGGTTTCGTTGGCTGTATTAAGAACTTTATACACAACAGTTTTATGTATGATTTGGGATCTCCTGGAAGTCATAAATACAGTACAGCAGGTTGCGAAGCTTCTGAACTTAGCTGTGACTCAAATCAAATCACTCGAAGATGTGTAAATGGTACTTGTCTCGGATCATACCACACAGCTAAGTGTATTTGCAATCCCGGCTGGCACGGACCTCGTTGTGATAAAGAAACACAAGCGAAAATGTTTCAGCAAAGCAGTTACATAAAATACGCATTGTCGTTTGATCCAAATCCGTACAAAACAGACATTCAGCTGATGTTTAGAACGCGTCAAAAACACGGCGAACTTTTCAGAGTGGCGAGTAAACATGGACGAGAATATTGTATTTTAGAAATTAAGGACAAGAAGTTAAGGTTCCGGTTTAACTTAAACAGTATGAAGTCTTCGGAAGAGCACGAACTATGGTTGCCGTACGTTAGTGTCAGTGACGGTCAATGGCACACAGTACATGTTATGCGATTTGGAAGCACTGCTTCAATTGCTGTCGATGGAGGCGGAGGAAGAAGATACAACGAACTGATCGATTACGAAGGCTTGCATCAGTTGATGACAGTAGAAAAACAAAATGTGATTGCAGGCGGCGATGTACAGTATGTTGGATTGGGAGCCACAGTAGTCGACAACGACTTCCAAGAAGGTATACATTTTTGCTCTATTATTACTATTATGATTAACGATACAACATGTCATTACCGCTCATAGGATGTATGAATGATATAAGATTGGATCAAAGATATTTGCCGATGGAAAATGGTTCCGAAAACGCTGCTGTTGTGGAATGGAGAAATTTGATTGAAAAATGTCCTTCGAATAATCCTTGCCAAGGAGTTAAATGTTCACGACCTTTTGAGTGTGTCGACCTATGGATGCATTCAGAGTGCAGGTATTTTAGAATTCTTATTAACGCTAACATGGGTTCTGTCTTATTCTGGGTTTTCCTTGATTTTATTCTTTAACTTTTTCTTTACTAAACATACTTCAGACGTAGAGTAGTAACAAAAACATAAACTTAGTTATTAACTTTTCTGTGGAATAAAATGAATAATCGATCAACCTTTCTACTAACACTAAAAGGTGTCCAAGAGGATTCGTGCCCATCTCGTCAGGCACAAACTGTACAGACGACAATGAATGTCTTAGGTCACCATGTTTGAATGGTGGCACTTGCCACAATCTGGACAAAGGTGAAGGTTTCTTCTGTAAATGTCCAGATGGTTATTCCGGCGAATTCTGCGCTGCTTTAAAACAAGAGAAAGTGATGAGACTAAGCACTGCCGCACTTGCAGCTATCCTAATCTGCCTCATTAACATTTTGAGTAAGTAGTCACCTCTCTGTACTAATGTGCACATCTATGTGTAGCATGATTACTGTCTGCATGTTTGTTTCGCCTTCCGCGGGGTTCTCATAATGACAATAACACGTCGCAAAAATATACGACCGTTAATTAATTAACGGGATTTGTTCAGCTGTCCGTTCGGACTTGAAATGAATGGTAATCGAACTGGATGCGTCGATAGAAACGAATGTTTGTGGCAACCCTGTGGATTCGAGGGTGTTTGTCACAACCTTCACGACGGTGAAGGGTTCCTTTGCGAATGCAAAGAATTTACATGTCAGAACTGTACATGCGACGCTGGATTCCGAGAAAGAAAGAATGAATTGTCGATAGGACTCGGCGGTGGCGCGATTGCTGTGATATTATCGTGCTTTATTGTTTATTTATGTAAGACTGCACGAATTTTATTTTTGTTTGCATTTAATGTGCTCAGTCTTAAAACGTGGTTCGCATCTAATTCTATGTTTTCGATTTCAGTACTTGTTCTTGTTATCATTGTTTATTCGAGAAGTCGAAGACCCGATCAGAAATGTAGACATGGAGATGTTGACGACGACGTCAGAGAAAATATTATTAACTACGACGACGAGGGAGGCGGTGAAGACGACATGACTGCTTACGACATCGGCCCTCTTCGCATTCCAATCGATGCGACCGGTACTCCTATTGTTGGAAAAGGATTGCCGGATAAAACTCTAAAAGATTCACGACAAAGGCAACGTAAGCGTTTCTTGCTTAGCGATTTGTGTGCATAACTGTTTTTCGTAGATCCCGGACCTCACCCTGACATCGGTGAGTTTATCCGCGAACACTTGGATAAAGTGGACACAGATCCGAACGCACCTCCGTTCGACGATTTACGCAATTATGCGTATGAAGGTTGTGGAAGTACTGCAGGTTCTTTAAGTTCGTTGGCGTCGGGAACAGACGATAACGAACAAGACTTCGATTACTTAAATGGTTGGGGTCCACGGTTCCAGAAACTTGCGGACATGTATCAGCAGGGAGAGAGTGAAGACGAGTAAAACGCGCCTCACCTACAAACGAAGTCGTTAAGAAAGCCATATTATATTGATCTCCTAGTTGATTGTGTGTTTGTGTTGACTGTTAGAAGTGCGATAAAGTGAATTTAAACTATAGTTCTTCCATCGAATCCTCATCAACTGCAAATATCTATTCGTTCCTTTGGTGATAAATCGGTTAGCAGCGCATTCGACGACTGCGAGTCCACCGTCCCTCAACCCGCAAACAGTACGCGAAAAATGGGGAACCGATTGGAAAGTCATCACGAACCAAACACACGTACATCTGCTCAATCATTTCAAATGTTATTGTCGCAAGAGTTTCCAGCGAAGGCAGCAGCAGCTTCTTTTCTTTTATCCGTCTTTTTACAACGTTTACAGCAAACAATACGCATTTTACTCGAAAACAGATCGTTTGTGAAACTTATTTCCTACTTAAACGAGGAAGCTTCGAAGCATTTGCAAACTTAGCATTACTTTTTGTAAATTTTGCAATATAATAGCAACTATTTACGAGCCGTTTTCGCGAAACAATATCATTCCAAATTTTTTAATTTTAATTCATACCTCCTGTTTTTTTTTACTGCTCTTAGCATTCGTTTTCTGTGATCACACTTAAAACCCATTTTGCATTATTTATTTATTCAGTTTGAATTGTGATACAATCATTGTTAAATTACATAAGTTTCGCACAAAACTGCAAGAATCAAGAAAATAAATCGATGCGAACAACGTCGAGCAGCAATGGAAATGTTCGCCAATTAAGAATGAACTCGAAGCAAAATTGCCAAATCGAATGAGTTTGGCTAGTCATTCATTGACCATCGCAGCAGTTATGTGCCATTTATAAATCATTGACAACATTTGGCATCGAAACGCGAACAGTTCTAATTTTGGTCGCTCCTAGCCTTGAAGTGCCTGTCGTTTCGATCTCGAAGCTCGTGTGTCAATCAATGGACTTAACTAATTCCGCCATTGATTACTCGCTGTCCGAGAAGACGGCAGTCGACAGGCAGGTCGGCGGGGGTACAGTTAGCGGCACGTAAACAAGAAAATGTATAAATTTAGTGAATTGTAATAGAAATAGTTAATTGTGTCATTACTTCAATAATCTGATTGTGCCTCCATCGACATCATCAACGATTACATCAACTTTTATATGCTTCAATCCCTGAAAAAGGATGAAACTTTGGAAATTTATTTATCTTCGAATCTTTTTCTATTTCTTCTGTAATTCAAATTCGTTAATCGACTGTATTCAGTATCTATTGATTTGTATAAAAGTTGATTTTGTTAAGTATTATAAGTCGAATTGTAATGATTGTAGATTGACTCTTTTACACACGTGTATGTAATGAGCGGAACAATTGAAAAGCAATTAAATTATCAAAATTATTGCTTAAATGTGTTTAATTGAACGTGATTGTCGATTTCAGTGATCGCTTACCTCGAGCAGTGGAGTTGGGCGATTCGACTCCAGTATTTATAGAGACCGATTGTTTCCATTTCGAGAGTCTCTGTAAACTCGTTACGCTTCTGAGAAAGACTCAATAGTCTGCCAGAAAGTAATCGCTTCGATGAAATAGTAATGATCTGTGGTTCTACTGCTTCATTTTCCATCAAACAAACTGTGCACACACACTGCACACTGTGCTTCCGAAATCATTGCACGTTGTAAAAAATTGACGGTAACAATCATATTTCAAAATTGAACAGCGATCCAATAAGTTTTCAGACACGCTTATCGATACTTAAAGCAAAGTAAGTCTTATAATCTCGCAATTAAGTAAACACATATTAAAGGTTACAAATGAAATTCACTTTTTCGGCACATCAAATGAATGCTTTAATGGTGTAAACACTTCACGTTTTTATACGTCTCAACTTTAATAAACGCAAACTTTTTCATCAAAGACCTAATTAAATTAATCGTTCGAGATTTTTACACTAATCTTGTTTTCTACTTTTTCCTCTCATAAAATACTCTTCAAGTTTATAAAGTTCTGCAACTTTTCTTAAGTGCGTTTCAATCCTTGGAAGTCTTTAATGTAACCAACAAAGACACTGTTCGTTATGCGTCTCACTTCCAAGCGAACAAACTTCGTTTCTTCAATTTTCCTCTCATTTTTTCTTCATTTAACCGATTTTTCTTAAGTGTTGTGCTCCAGTAAAAAATGTTTTCTGACACGTGTTTGCTGTTGCACAGCAAACTTTTTTATTTTACAATTTTTTGCTTTTATACATTAAGCTTGTGCCCCATTAATCAGTCAATTTTTGTCGTCACTTTAATGAAAGCAGTCACAAAATAATCGACGTTTAAAGAATAATATTGATAAATGAACGCTGATAAATGCGACGTTGCGTGTCCGTTTGACCGAATTTTATAAAAATGTCCACAATTCGTCAATAACATCGTGAACACTTTTTTTGTCTTTGTCGTCGCACTGTTAAAATTACATACGAACTCGGACAACGAGTTTCACACATTTGTATTCATTTTAACATGAATGTCAATGCAAAAGTGATGCACATTTGAGAAACTGTTGTCCGAAACCGTACATTAGCTCAGGAAACATTTGAAAATATGAATTTAATATAATACGTATTTCATAAAGTTATGTATTTATACATTCATATGAATTTTAATAACATTTAAATATGAATTACATTCACTAATAATAAATTCGGAAGAATAATCAATAAGATATGAAATTGAACATTTGAAAGCTTTAATTTTTGATTTCGATATTTAATGTTAATAGAAATTGAAATTTTCTCAACTGTTAATAATTCGGAAGTTGAGCGCAGAGAACATTTCGTCTGAAATGCGTTTGAAGTGCACTTTCAGTGAAAGAAGAATGAGAAAAAGCAAATGTAGACACGACTCTATGAAAGCAACTGTTTGATTTTCAGTATAACAAATAATGTTCAGAAGTAGACAAATGACTGTTTTTATATTTATTTTTCGTTTCATCCATTTTTAACCGAGAAAAGTGATATATTTATTTTATATGTTCAATGAAATCAAAGAACGGATTTAAACAAACAAAAGAGACATGTTTTTGATACTTCACAGATGACATTTTTAATTAGTATTTCACCTAAACAAACACTCAGTCATTTTCATTTACTTTCATAAGTCATGCCTGATAATCTGCAATATAACACAAAAACATAAACAAAAACCGGACATTGCAAACAAAAATAACACAAATGAATAAGAGAATGAGGAGCGAAAAATGAATAAAACGGTGTGGGAAACAGAACAAACAGACTCAATTCCGTTAATTATCGTAATTTGCCTATGAATTTCATATTTTAAAGTAAAACCATAGAACAGAACGTCCGCAACAATTGGTCTTATATAAAATCGTCTTATTGACTGCTTACAATAACAGGATTTATGATGTTTGTATTATCATACAATTCAATTGCTGAAAAAGTTCAGAAACTGAATGATTTACTCTCGACTCACCGACATCGCAATTCACCGACAGAAAATAATGCAAAGTCAGCGTGAGACCACGGTACTTGTGCTGCCTAACCCAGCCCAACCGTAAATAGCGGCAGGCACAGTAACTTCTGTCGGTGAATTGCGATGTCGGTGAGTCGAGAAGTTACCAACTGAATCAATGGAATATCGACAAAAAACGAAAGAGAAAGCGGACGATGCAAGCGGACCATTTTGTCAAACGGTCAACTAATGTTGTTGGAAGCGTTATTATATTGCGACATTTTAAACACATCGAAGAGGTGACTGCTTTGTTCTTGTTGCGGTGTTTTATATGCAGAAAATAACGATAAATCATTTTATCAAACAAAATTGAAAAACAATGAAATCGTGGCTTTTTCGATCGAATTGATTTCCTTCTTCAAAATTCTGGAGCAAATAAAACAGATGAAAAAACGTTTATTTTATCTACTGAATGTCACTACGAATTTTATTCGTCTCTTTCAGAGTTCACTTTGAACCGAAAAAGGGTAAAATGTAATTAAAATGTATATTTAATCCGACAGTCTGGTGAACGATTGCACAGAGACGACATTTCCTTTTTCTTCGCTCATTGTGTTACGAGTGAATAACCTATTCAATTATTAATTGCATAAATTAGTCCCATTTGTTAATCATTGTATTGCTGATCGAATCATTCATTAAACTTCATTGCAAACATTACACAGTGTAATATCGCTTGAAATGCATGCATTTGCAAAATTCAGTTCATTAATAAACATTGTTTCTGTTTTTAATTCTGTTTACACTAAAAATTTTGAAAGTAAAATTGATTTCGTAAAAGATTGCATTCATTCTGAAGATTAAGTGCTTAACACGAAGCATTTTTTGTAATTGTATTATGCTTAGCGCGGTTAATTGTTTTCTCCAAAAGAACATTAATTTTTGAAAAGAGCACAACACGCAATTAGGAGTTAGATTTGATGATAATTTTTTGTTTGTAAGCGAATAATTACGGAAACGACGAATAGTCGAGAAGTTTGAAAATGTTCAGAACGCGTAACGTCGGCACGCGAATCGAAATTATATTCCTGCGAAATTAGTATTCAATTGGGCTGCTAATACGTAATGATTACCGGGTTAATTTGACGTCGATATCGAAATGAACGTAACCGCAGCAAAGCAATTCATCGAATACATTCACTGTTCATTCGCGACTGTTCGCCGACTGTTCGCGACTGATTTATGTTCATTGCTGTCAAAAATGTTCTTTTCTTCGCTTTTAGACGTATTTAAATTTCTTTTACTCTTGTTTAACTGCTGTTTTGCTGCTACTTCTATTGTGACTTCGAATAAGTGTCCAAAATCAGATCTTTTGTTTCCCTGTGAATGCTTTTCCGATTCAAGCGTTTTGTGTTCAAATGTTAATAAGCGAATTAACATTAACGACAAACTATTTTATTCAGTGTTCCGCAAGTTGTTGGCGACATTGAGAAACATGCAAGACAAACGATTCTACAGCATTCTTATAAGTGATACGTCGATAACGAAATTAGACGATCGCGTCTTTTCATTCATTTCGTTTGAAAAGTTCAGATTAGAACAAAACTTTAATCTGAGTCTGAACAGAATCGATAGAAATTTTCTTCGTTTTTCGTCTGCGATTCTCACTGAATTTACAGCTTTAAACGCTGGTACATTTGCAGAAAATCAAGACGATGATCACAGCGACGGAAGTATTTTCGAAGCGTTTGATGGTTTCGTAAGATTGAGGAGCATGTCAATTGCATACTTTAAATTAACGCGGATACCACGAAGTTCGCTCGGCAGAAACGAATTGCCGTCACTTAAAAAATTGTTCCTTAATGACAACGGAATAGAATATTTGGGTGATTACAGCTTTTATCGTCTTCCTCATCTCGAGTGGCTCAGTTTATCGTTCAACAAAATTAGACTGATAAATAAATATACGTTTTCATTTGAAAAGGCATCGAATCGCGTGCTCAGACTCGAGCTCTGGTTCAATCAATTGAATTCGCAAAGCTTCGAAAAAGGAGCGTTTTTGAATGCAAAAAGACCTTTGAAACTAGAATTGTATCACAACTCATTGACTTATTTGCCAAAAGAAGTGTTCAAAGAAGTGTTGGATGCTGATAATTTGACAAGCATTTCCGTGAAAGGCAATCCAATAGAATGCGATTGTCGAATGAAATGGTTGCTCGTCGACTCTGACAAATACTGCGATCGAGTGAACGATTTGATTTGTTCCGACGGACTTTTCTTGTGGAACAAAACTGAGGATGAGTTGAACACACGCTGCAACCAAGTGTCCAAAGATCCGAAATATCAATTTCATTTTGTCACAAACGGCGTCTCGCAGTCACACAATTCTCTTTTCTCTGTTTTACAACATTTGAAAACAAATATAATTCACGTTTTTCGTTAGCTTTTCTTCTTCTTATTCGCAGTAAATGTCACTGTTTTTAGAAATAACAACGAGTTATTGTTTCCTGCGAAAATGTATGGCAAACAAACGTCGTTCCGCTTTCGGCACCGTGAAGCAAATTTTTTCTTATTTGACACTCTAAATGTTGTAATTCTTTGTTATAACATTTTAAACGAATCATTTATTTGACAAATAATTAAATTTATTTCTTTTCAATGTAACAGGACCCAAAACTAAGAAGCTGAAGATTACTCAAGTTTAAAGAAGTTGGAAATAGTGTAAACACTAATCACACATCACTGCCCAAACTGATTCACTTTAATATCGATTTTTCAATAAGTTCCGTTTTCATTACAAACAAATAATCACTCAAATAATTGTTTTTCATATTACTTTTAATTGTACTTAAAATCCTGTGACAATTAATCTACAAATGAAATATTTACAATAATTGCTTATTGATACAAATGATAGTTTGCAGACAAACGATACGTTTACAGCTTTAATGTCAAAGTTGATGTTTTACGCATTTTCATTCATTCAATCATCAATTATTCGATGTTTGTGATATTTAATTGTAACACAAGTTTTGCCATTTTTGTCATTCAACGATAAATTGGCTTTGAAAACTACTTTGAAGCTTTTAAAACTGATTTTTGCTGATGTTTCGCTTCTAACATTGATTAATTTCTATTATTTGTGTTTCATAGGGAAAAACAAAATCTGAATCTTTGTCTGAAGACTAATTGAATTCTGCTGTTTTTGACATGTTCAATGTATGCATATTTGTACTCGCAATTTTCAAGATTTATTGTAATTAAACTATATGAAACTATGAATCATTTCTAATTGTATTACACTACAAATTCGCTTCTAATTTTCGTTATTTCGGTTCACAGACAATTCAATTTCACACACGACTGTAAATGTAAATGAAAAGCAAAAAATTACAGTCTGCAATCTGTATCACACAACTTTTTCAGTGTATTCGAAATTTCTGTTTAATTGAACACTTCTAGTGTTGCTGCGATGTCTTAAGTATTTCTGTTTTAAAGGGCAAAACTAAACTTAGAGAAGTGAAAGATCAATTTACACTGAATTCTGTTTCGTGAAGTAAGACGAGTTAAAATTCGACCCTTTTTCAACTGTAATCACATTTCACTGCAAAACGTCGAATTTTATATTCGTTTGTGAATGCGGAGAAACGATCTCTATTTGTACAGTTAAAAGTGAACAATGTTGCCTGTAAACACAGCTTTTAAACTGTGTCTCGATGATTACTGTGTTCAGTGTTCAAATAAAATGTTCTGATATCACTTATTTAATGTTTAAAGTGTGCCTTGTTTTTAAAGTTGTCGAAAATTAAAGTCAACTTGGAAATTGAAATTGTTTGTTGGAAATCTGGTAAATGTTTTAACAGTTTGACAAATAAGAACAATGTACAAATAATAAACATAATTGTAAAGGAATGATGTTGTGAAACAAATCTCAATCTCAGTCTTTGCCGTAATCTCTACGCGATTCTAAAGGCACAAGTGAACTAGACACTAGATTAATAATTAATAATATTATTAATAATTAACTATGAAAATAAAAAACAGGTGTAAGAAGTAGGTGTGAAATCAGCGTATTTAGCATGATACATTGTTTTAAATGTACGTGATTAGTGATTGATTGTTGTTTGATTGATTACTGAGTTAAAACGAAAAATTCTCTTCTTTAAGGCCCCTCAAATGTTGCTTTAGCATTAATGATATTATTTACTAAAATGTGTGTTATGATAAGTTAAAATATGCGTAATGAGCTACTTTAGTATTTATATCTACGGCCACATTCAGTAGTACCTAAATGTACACAAATGCATTATATATCATTTTTTACATAATTAATTTACATAATATTTTACAACTCCAACTATTTTCTTCGCTGTTGCTGTTTGTTTGCAACGAAGAAAATGTGTGTCAATGTTTGCATAAGAGTTTAGTGAATGGGAGGTGAATGGCTGATTCCATACACATCTCGATTAATTAGAGGTTAATAATAATACATGTATAATTTATACACCAACTATCTTACAAGTAAATTTTTTGCATATACGTATTTGTATCACATTTGCAATTTTCTTTCACATTCAAACATGTTCAAGAAAATTGTTCATTTGTAAAAGTGTCTCATTTTGAAATATGCTCTAAAAAAGTGAATTGAAGCGCTTTTTTAAAATCAATTAAAATGTGTTTTTTTTTGGAAATAGTATGTTCAACATGTTTAAAGCACTACAGAATTAACGTGTTTCGTTGTTCCGTTAAAATGCATCTTTCACACTCTACACTTGTTCTATTCAACGACTCGTTTTCAAAATATAATTTTGGTTGCAATCAACAATTCTAAAACCAATTAAATTGTTTAACAATTAATTAAATGCAATTTGTGGCAATTAATTAGTTTGCGAAGCATCAAATCGTTTTTGCGACACTCTTTGTCGGCGTCGGTAAAGTTCGTTTTCGCATTACAGGTGATCTTCCCGGCGCCAAATTACTAAACGGTCCTTTTTCCGACTCGTATGTCGACGGCAACATTTTGCGACTCGGACTGTTGTTCGCTGAAAGTGAATGCTTTGAACTTTCACCAGAATCTTGCGACACTTGTAACGACTCATAAACCATTATCAGTTTTCTCACTTCTTTTTCATCTTCCGTTCGAAATATTTTTTGTGGAAACTTTAATGACAGTCTTCTTCTCTCCTGTTCAATAGGCAAATGTAAATATGAGGCTAAAATAGTCAACAATATGAAATGAGTCGCAATACTTTTATTAAGTCAGTGTTCCATCTTTTGGTCACCGTTTAAGTAAAGGAACAGAAAAAGTTCTAATATTTTATGTCCTAAAGTTTTATTATTACCGGCGAACAGAAGATGGCGCACTACTCTCAGACGTGCACCGAAATATTGATTTGCAGTTAAAGTTTCTCGTTCAAACATCAAAATTATCGTTTTACGAATAAAACAGGTAATCAATCATTTTAAAAATAGCGATTATGAATGTAAATAAAGTACGCTTTTGAATTTAAAAAATATATTAATGATAGTGCGAAATGAAAACGAATACGAAAAGAGAATAAATACCTCTCTCAATCTTCTTCCTTCGAAGTCCTGCAACTGTTTTTGAAAACCGAGGTTCGGATTGGCGATCGCTCGAGCGCCTCTCACGCATTTCAGTGCATCTTTCCAATTCAAAGATGTAACAGACATAACATAAGCGACAGCAATCGTTACGCTTCTGGAGACACCTGCTAAACTAAATTATTTCTCGATTAACATCACTTGTCTGAGGACATCTAAACGAACGTTTCATTCAATTATTCAACGAATCCTTGATAAAAGCGATTCACTCGTGTATTTCGATAATAATTAATGCATTTATCAATTATGCAACGTTAAAGATTTTGTTTTTTAATGCACATCAAATAATTGATGGAAACGCAAAAAAATGTAGTCATGAGTATGCATGAAAAAAACAAAGAGAAAAGTCGAATAAATAATTCGAAATGATGTGAAATTCAGGAAGAATTGATCAGTAAACGATTGTGCAGAGTTTGCTTGAAAGTGTTGCAAAAGTGTGAATGTTTCCAGCGCAAAATAAAAGTTGTGTGAAAAGTTGAGAATTTGCAGACATCGACACTTTGCTTTATTGTGCACTGAAAAACGATTTTTTGACGAGCATTGAAAAATTAAATAGCGTCGAATACAGTCGACTGCAAAACGTTTTGCGCGAATTTTGCGTTCGCAAAAGCAACTCCAATTTAGTGAAACGAACGACGAAAAAAATGGTCAAATTCATTTGCAAGTAAAACGTGACCAGAAGAATGAATGATCAAAGCAAAGGTCACGCAGATTTGTTGTTAAATTTATTTGCTTGCTCAGAACTTTTGCCTGTGAATCTGCGTAATTAAAAACCGCGATTCGTAATTCAGAAGCGTTAGTTACCATGTTATATAATTAAGCAACATAAAGGTTTACTTGTATTGCGCAGTCATTAATCCTTTCGATGTTATTAAGTTGATTATAATATCGCAAAAGACGTATGCAATCAGCAATGGCGAGTAATTGTAATAAAAGCTGCAATCACTTTCAATTGCAGTACGTGGCAATCGATTCGATTGTTCGGCTAAATTGAGAGTTGCATTAAAATAATACAAAAGCAAAAATGAGACGCAAATAAACTACTGCGACGAGCTATGAATACAGAAGAGAAACTGAACCAACAACCAACACTGAAACTGCATGTTTACGAACTTAAATGGTCGCAAAAATTTGTATTTTTACTTTCAAGAGTAACGCTTTCCGGAAAATTTTACTGTCGGTTCGCATTGACGATATCATTAAACGAACAACACTTTTGTTCATTGTTCTTCGTTTTTCTCAAATATAAAATGGTTTCGGTTCAAATGCAGCGATCGCATCGCTGTTCAATCCTTTAAAGCAAATTCAATTTCACTCTCAAAATTAACTGTTTTTCCGCGAATTGTTCACAAAGCGGATCAAACATTAATAGCACACACATTCTGTAATTAATGAGATTTTTAATTTTCGAAATACAGTTTAAAAGTTTACTCACTAAAAATTAAGCGCACAAAATATTACTGTTCGAAAATTACAACTATTAAAGTGCGCTGTTAAAGTAGTGATTGTGAACATGGCGAACAATAAATCAGCTTTTGTCGATTACTGTACTTTACTAGAGTTTACGCCGTACAGTATGTTTTAAATGTGTTACTGTAAAGTGTTTCTCTTTTATGTGATACGTTGAAACGTCATTGAACTCGGTATTCGTTTATTAAAACAATGGTTATTACAGTGTGAAAACTGGTGAAGCTTCGTTTGAAAAGATTGCTGTGAATAAATAATAAAGCAGACATTAAACACGCAGCTTTAGTTTGATTAACGAAATAAGTTTGCGTTTCGCAAAATGTGCTGCAATGAATGTGACCAAAGCTGAGAGTATAAATCGGCTTCATTTAAGTATTTCGAATGCGATCAATGCAAACACAGCAAACATTTATTACAATGAAAGCAAATCCGAGAGAGTTGAGAAGGCGAGTATTGCGAGTATTGCAATATATTAAAAGTTGAGCGATTTCGCAGCGATCGAAAGATTTGCAAACGAATCAATCGCGAAGTGAACACAGAGATGTTTACTGCGATGGATCGCAGTGCATCAAACATCGCGATACGGATGCAAAAACGCTTTTTTGTGTTACACACACACTCACACAAACTGACGTGCAATACATTTCTTCTCTAAAATATTTCACTTTTTTCACTCAATTCTCATTTATTGCACACAACTTTCGCGTTGAAAAATGATTGCTTAGTTTTTTAGTTCACAAAACAGTTGGAATGCATTTTCGTTCATTACTTATTACTTGACAACGAAAACTACACCAAAACTAAAATCGCAGGTATTTCGTAAATATTTCAAAGAACTAATAAAAGAAATGTTGTGTGTGTGTGTGTGTGTGTGCTGTTGTTGAAGAACATATTTTAGAGTATAATTTGTGTGTGTTCGAAGATGCAGAAATGCATTGCGAATCGAAATTTGATTTGAATAATAATGTCTCGCTAGCAATTCACATTGAAAGCAACAATAAGTTTCGTGCTGCATTCAAAGAGCTGCTTTAAAGCGTTCATTCAATTACCACGTTATTTATAACGGTTTATAATAATGAAATTAAATTCATTCTCTAATAGAACGCAACTCGATGAGAAAAGTTGCGTTCTGGTAGTACTGTGAAATGTTGTTACGCGAAAATTACTCCGTTTCGTTTCATTGTTGCTCGCATGCAAACCATTTACGAGGCAATCGTATACGTAGCGCAAAGCTAGTTGCATTAATGATCGATATTTTTGAATCATTCATGTATTTTTGAAGTCCTAAACATCCGTTTTATCATTACTTTGAGCAAACGACTTTTCGTGAGTAGCTGTAACCTTGCCATTCGCGTTCGATACCACAACCAACAACAATTTCTTCCCTTTTTGCTTTTTTCTTCGTTCATCAATTCGATTTCATTGCAAATCGAATATGCATAATGTTATATGTATACTATATTCACTGCATGTATATGTACGTATAACTCTTGCTATACTCGAGTAATTATCGTAATCATTTCGAGTCGAAAGTTGCAGCTATAAATCTAATTAGTTTACGCCTCATTTCGCCAAGTTTTGAATAGAATTCAAATGATTGTTGTTTTGCAACGAAATTTTGCATTGAAAAGGAAACAATGAATGAATAGTGCCTAATTTATACTTGTTTCATTTGCGATCTTTGAACATTAGGGAAAGCAAAATATGAAGAAAAAATATAATTTAAAATGAAAAGAAAGAAGAAATCGTTTTTGGTTTCCACGACAAAGAAATTTCGATCCTGGCTTTTGAGGTCTTCACGTTTTTTATATTTATGAATGGAAGTAACTTATATTTGTGCAACAAAAGTGCATGTTTTTGCTTTTCGTTCAAAAATGCGGTTTAAAACGGGAAAAAGAAATTTAGTAAACTTTTCTATGCTTGGATTACGTTTGCATTGCAATTCGAGTTCAAATAAATAATAAAAAAAAGATGAAAACACTTTTCAACGTCCAAACGTTATAAACTTATTCTCTATTTTCAATTATTAAGCCTTACGTTTCGAAAGTGCAAAACTTTTGAGCAAATACTGCTTTGCAGTCGAATCCAGAATTTGATTACTTGAAGATGACTCGAAATAAAAACTTCGGCATTCGAAATCGATAGCAAATAGAGTGATCAACGAAAACATGTCTTCTTAATTAAAATCATATTAAAGTGTGCGTGCACAGCAAATTTATATATTTACTTATATTGTATCTGGCCACAGTAAAGCGATGTTTTTAGGGAGAATAAATTTTGCAACGCAAACATCGGTAAAAGAGGAACACAATTTCGGTAATCGATTGAACAAGGAAATTAAACGATTTCAGCAAACTGAGAAGCAAACTTTTTGTGTGTATTTTATGTGGAAACACATTTGTGTCTATTCAAGTTTGATCGCTGTTATAATTCATTATTTAAGCAAAAATGGGGTTAATTATCATTGAGCTCGTTATAGCGGACCAGTGTTGCATTCATTGCATTCACAAATTTGTTTTCAAATTTAATTTCACTTCATTTCACTGTTTGCTGTGTTGTCGTTGCGAACGTGAATCGCATTGAATTCAATGTTTTGCAAACGTTTTGCAATGTTTTGCTGTTCGCTTGAAAAATGTACATTTCAAACAAAATGACGCAAGAAAAATCATTAATCGCTTTAAAACGGAAAAGAAGTCGAAAACATTTTCGTTTTAGACGTACGAAACTGTG
>NCKV01000527.1:0-16678 GCA_003675905.2 Leptotrombidium deliense
TAATCTAATTTGAGGAGTATTTTTGAACGAATTACAATTATAAAAGTGAAACACAAACAAAGTTTTTGAAAGAAAAGTCTTGAATGGATAGTTGGGCGCAGAACTTGTGAAGCAGTGTCGTTTGTGGGAGGTTTGACTGTTACATTGAAATTGATTCAAAGTGTGACATTCAGATGATCACACTGAATGAAAAGAGCATTGAAATGTAAATTTGTGGAGTTGTCGAAGAGACAAAGTGGACACTTCTGTGCCCAGTTGGCGAGCGGCGCCAACACAGTGTCTTTTCTGTCGTTCGCGTCTGTGGACACGGGAAGTATAAATAAGCTAGTCTCGTGAATGGATACACACCTTCCGCGATGAAAACAGTGCATTGTTTGCACAATTTGGAAGCTTGTGATGGAATGGCGCCAGGAACGCGGCAACGAGGCGCCTTATGTGTACCTTTGATGGCGGTGTGTTTTTCAGGAGTTTGATAACGGATAACAGCAGCGAATGCGAAGTGGCAGCTACTCGAAGTGTCTTTATCCTCATGTAATGAGATAGGCTGTGAAGTTAACATTGACACGCAGATTAATCAGTTCTCGAAGTGCACATACGAACAACAGCACACAACAGAAACACCAATCGACTAAAATCGACTGCACAATTAAACTAAACAAAGTGAGTAAACACCTGCTTCTGGTAATCTGCATCTCGCTATCGCTGAGACTCAATTCAGATTTCACACAAGACTTTGTACTGCTATGAGACGGTGTAAATTAGTCGCCGTTTTGCAGTTGATAATCACTGCAATCGTCTCATCCATTGTTCGCGAGTCTTATGTTTTCGCTGCTCATTCACAGAAAAGAAGCTGTGCGAACGCAATGATACATTTTCGCAGAGAACAGGCGTACTGACGGTTAGCTTCACTGCTTCACCGTGTCCGATTGCGTGTTGCGTCCGTGTCGCAGTCGACTGCAAAAAGCGAAGGAGTCCGCCGAGAAGTCGCTATTCACAGCGGAAGCGGTCTCAGTAGTACCGCAGGTGCGCGCTTTAGTGGCTGCGAACTAATTGATTGATTGTTTATCGACAGCGTTAAGAAGTGATAGAGCATTGAGTTTGAAACGAAGCCAAGGACGAAGAGTCGCAGTATCCATCGAAAGCGTCGAGCGGATCGCTGGCATCGCTTGAGTCGAGTGTGAATCGAACGCATCGCTCACATTGCAGAGGAGGCGAGGCTGTCTGCGAGCAGCAGGACGGCTGACAGCAATCTTGAGCAGTGAGTAACCATTGCGAGCAGAGCCTCACTGCCAACCCCCGCATCAAGAACCTTCCCGTTTGTGAGCTCACAGTCCGTGCGCCGTTCGACGCTCGCGTCCCGTCTGACGACCAGTTGCAGTTCTAATTGTGCATTGATTAACACTTCTTTGGCAAACGATGAAAGTTTCGTCTTTCGTCTCCTCGTTTCGAAGTGCAATTATTAATCGCTTTCGTTAGCTGTGAGTTACTGTGTGCGCGATCGGCAATCACCGATATTCGTACCTTTTTGTGCACCTTTTTCAAGTTCGAATCGCTGTCTGTTTTGTGTCGCGATGAGTTTATATCAGCATTGCCAACGCTGAAAAGGTAAGAACACACGTTTCACACTTTCGTATCATTTCGAGTTTCAGCAGAAAACCAGATTAGAATTGCTGTGCAGTCGTATTTGTTCACCAAAAATGCAAGTGCGTCTAAACGTGAAAACAGTGTGAGAACCATTTCTCGCCTCGCGTATTACCTATGTGTACACTGTGCTGTATACGTGTTGTACACTTGTTGCAGTGTTGTCGCGATACTTGTCGCGGTGATTGCGTCTGTGAGCCTCTTTCGCCAGCAGTCACTGAATTGGCAGCACTCAGTTTGACGACCCTTCGAATCGTTGACAAGTTTCTTCATTTAAAGTGACTTTGCATTTCGATTGTGAAAACAGCATTTAATGCAAAGAAAACCTTAAACGCAATTAAACACTTGAACCGTCAATGAGATTGCAATTTGTTAACTGCTACTTAGTTTTTATTCCATTTCCATTGTTTTCGATTTTGTTATCTCACCGATTTCTACGAAGATAATTTGACAACATTTAAAGTGTTTCGTTGTCTTAATTGCAGTTTAATCAGAAAGTGGCAGCTTTTCATGAAATCGAACTGCGCGGTGCATAGATGCTTATCACGACACATTTAGACTTAGTGGCCTCTGGACTGAGGAACCAACGCATTTCCAGTGCTTCGAGTCCTCCGAGTCAATCGAATAAATCTGATGTGAATATGCAGAACCATAGGACGCTGCAGTCGAATTCATCAGTAACCAAACAAGCCGTTGGGCCGTCTTTGCAAAGTCGGCCAGCGACCGATTTTTCCATAGAAGCGATTATGGGCAGAAACAGTGACGATCGACCCTCTCCGAAAATTGCAGTCACTGCCGAAATTCCGCAAAGTCCAAAATGTTCAGGTGTGACTGATTGCGATGTGCAGCTGAGTGATCATTTTTTGTTTAGGTTCGCAAGCAGCGAGTAATCGATTGCTGGCAAACACACAATTTTCTGCTTTTGCATCTTTGACGCGCCAATCGAGAACTGAAAACCCAATAAGTCCAACGTGCAGCAGAGCTGATCTGGTGTCACCTCCTGTTTCTCCTGGTCTCGAAGACTTTAGTGTCTTAAATTCGCGAAATGTGACAGTAACGACTCCTCGTTCTCCTGGAGAGTCGTGCGACGGTTCGCGTTCTCCGACAAATTCGGAAATCACTGCCGGAAGCATCGAAGGTGACATCGCAAGACCGCGGTCAAGTTCACCAGTGCGTTCAACGCCTTCGCCTTCCAATTCGAACTGTTCAACCAAAGAAAGTAACAATGCGAGTTCCTCAGGTCCGAATCCGTTCGCCGAAGCTTTGAAGCCTCGTTGCAATTGTGAAGAATTGTCTCGAGTCGATTGTCACCTCGAAAACAAAGATTTGTGGGATAAGTTTAACGAGTTGGGAACCGAAATGATTATAACCAAGTCTGGAAGGTATGTATTCTTGCTAATTGCAAATCATTATTACATTTGAGGTAAATTAATGTGGCGACGATTAAACGTTATGAGTGCTGTTCGCAGTGCGTTTGTAATGTGTTCGCACTTTTCGCGGTTTCACTGAAACTCACTGAACCTATACAAAGATGTCAATGAAGCGAATGCAGAAAGCAGTCGATACCGTCGTTGCGGTGTGCAGTGTTCAGTAACTGTTGAGGCCTTACCGTATATAGGCAAGTCCTTCCCCCAGGAAACGAGTGCATCTCTGATCGCAACAATAGCATCATCTTTTTGCTGCTGTTTCTCTGTTCACTTGGAGTGCAGTGAACATTCGAACACTGCAGTCGTCGAATGATATCCGATAGTCTTTGTGCGCTCAACAATTGTCAAGTTTACACTGCACTCCCGAATTCGTGGTTCCTATACGGATACAACAATAAAACGCTTTAAAATGTTTAGAGTTGCCTTCGAATCGCATTGTGCGCTCCTCGTCTCGCTATTTGTTGAGTTATTGTCTGCATCATCAGAAGTCAATTCAAAGCAATTCAAACGACTCGCACCCATCACTTAGCTATTGAACTGCACAGCTCGTTAATAAGCTTGTTTACATTCATCGACACACCGAAAGATTTGCTTCATTAACTGTCTATTGTGTGCCATTGTCGTCGTGTTTCGCCGGTGTCCGCTGAATTTCGCGCTCAACCTTTTCTCTGCTCTGCAACACGCTTTGTATCAATGAAACAATTCTAAACTGTTATCACACTTGGCTGTCGAGTTGAAGGGACAAATGCTGCCTAGCCAACGACCAGAGCAGTGTCCATCTGTCGCTCTTTCTTTTGTTGTTGTCAGTGACACGAAAACTGTTTTTAATCGACTTTTGCTCATTTCACAATAAATTACAATAATTAATGTAACAACGTTGAAAACAATGCACGAAACGAAACACGAACTCTGGAAACACGAGTTGTATCGCATTTCTATTGTTTTTTGATAAATCATTGACGAAAAAACACAAGATATGTTTTCTTGTTCACTAAGATAGATTAATGCTTGCATTTCACAAATGTTGTTACTTTAGAACTTTTTCGCGAAAAGCGCATAAAAAGTGAGTCTCTTTCATATTCAGAAGATGCAGTTTATTCTTGGTTCAATTTTTCAATCCTCAAATATGAAAAGAAATGGTTTCGCATCTGTTACCATTTCAGGCGAACGTTAGTCTTATCGAACTTTTATTTCTGTAATTTAAATTCAACGCATTTTGCATGTAACTCGCAGTATACTGAATGCGCACATCTATTTTAACGCAACTGCTCTCGAATTGGTCGCTGGTCGTTTTCTTTACAAACGACTCCCAAAGTTACCAATTTTAGTTTTTCTGCAGCTCATACACAGCTAAGACTCGTGTTGATTGATATTCGCGTGCAAACTTATTATACACAACGAATGCTGCACAATTCTCTAAATACGACGGAAATGAGAGAGAACTATAGAAGTGTACGATTTGATCGAATTCGAGAATAATTGCGATTACAGCACAGTTTGAGAGAGTTGCACGCACAAATTCCGGTCGTTTCCGCAGTTGTGATGTATGCTTTTCAGACCACCAGAGTCGACTGTTTCTGATGATGTGTATGTTGTTGTCACCAAGGCGAACAGTGAAGTGTCATTTATGCATGTATGGCATATAATTCATAAACGCGATGGACTGGCTTCGGTTACACGAGAAAAAGGTCCCGTCACTCAAATAGTATCTTCTTTCACTGTACACTCAAGTGAATGAGTGTGTGTTCATTAAAGTACGCATCCTGTTCGCTGCACTCGCATCTCTGCTCGCAGTTGTGACAAAATGCAATTATTTTTTAAGCAACTCTTTATTCGCAACAAAAATAACGCATTTTCCCAGCGTTCACAAGAGTGTTGAGTTATGAAATTGTATTTTGTTTTACAACGAAAAAGCGTACGCTCGCATCTAGTGTTGTTAGAATCATTTTTTGTCGCTGTTGACTCGAATCCAAGAAAACATCGTTAAGATCTTAAACAGCATTTAAGAGCATTTGCCGAAACAACTATAATCTGCGTCGAAATGACAGCCTCAGCAAACCTTTAACGTGACGTCGGAGAAAGAAGGACACAATTGAAATGTCCGCTGCATTCGCAGTGTGCAATCTTCTTGAGAGGCTGTATCATTGCTATCATTGCGTTAAGCATCGAAAGCAGTGCAACAACGAAACCGATGTGAAGCGAGAAAAGCGCAGCTGTACAACAATGATTGAAACACCTCACAAATAATCATTTGGCCCCTGAAAAAGCAAAGCTGTAATTATTTACGCCATACTTTAAACGAAACTCTCTTCTCTTTTTCTCGTCGTTTGAGACTTTGTATCAATTTTGGTGCAAATGGTGTGTCTTGTGATCATTCTTACCTCCGAACAGAGTATCAGCACAGCTTTGTCGCGCAAATGGCAATTTAGAAGTGTAACACTTAATATTTTCGCTGTCGAAACTTGTGTTATGCGAGCAACTAATGTACAATCAATTATCTCCTTCACTGCAGCTCATTGCAGTCTCTCCTGTAACTAAAACGCCGACAACACATTTCCAACGATTCAAACGCTTAATGAATACAATCTGCGTACGACTTAATAACACACTTTCGTTCGCTTTTAATTATTTGCGTAACTTTTCATTTCAAGAAGCTGTGAGAGGCGAAGAATTGAAATTTCGCCGATTTAGGCATAAATCAAAATGCAAAATACATGAAATACATCTTCTCGTTTTGCTATTTCAACAAACTGGGAAAGCGGATCTGATTATAACTGCTTTTCATTGATTAAGCACTCGCTTAAATATTTTCTGGCTGCTTCAATGAATGCGCCACATCAATCGTTGTCACTTTATTCAAAGAAACTGTGCTGCAATTAGGATCATTTCAAATGATGCACTTTTATTTGCAGACGAATGTTTCCAACAGTTCGAGTCTCATTTTCTGGCATCGAGCTGGACTGTAGATACATCGTTTTGTTGGATATCGTGCCAGTGGACAACAAACGGTACAGATACGCATACCATCGCTCGTCTTGGCTGGTGGCTGGCAAAGCTGATCCGCCATCTCCTGCGCGATTGTATGTTCATCCGGACGCACCTTTCAGTGGCGACCAGCTGCGAAAGCAGGTCGTCTCGTTCGAGAAGGTGAAACTGACCAATAATGAAATGGACAAACAAGGACATGTGAGTACTTTAGCTTCATTACCGATATTTGCAAGTTGCGTGACAAAAATCAATGTTAAAGGTTATACGTAATAAATTCTTGAGAGTTCGTCGCAGGTGGGTCTCGGCAATTGTATACCTTAATGGCGACCAGTGTTTTTTCGCTTGGAAAGTAGTGAGGAACAGTGCAGGTATTTCTTGCGTGGCATCGCGTTGCAACGCATTGCCAGCATCTGTTGAAACGAATTGATCCAAAGTCTTTTCGGTGAAACCTCACGCAAATCGACACGCATTTTCGGCAATTTCAATACTTACTGTTCGATTAGGCGCCTCCAAGGTGTTCATTGGGTCTCGAGCATAGTTACCGAGTTTAGTATTGCTTTGTTCGTTACGCATCTTTGTGCCATTGAAAGTGTTTGCAACAAAGTGCAAGTCTTCTAATTCTGGTCGCGGCTCTGAATTATTGTGTCGAATCACGCGAAAGCAGTCCAAGTAGTCTCTCACTGTTATTTACTTCACACCTAAGAATGCGAAAGCGATCCGCTGTTAACACTAACAACTGCTTTGATTGAAGCACACAATTGTATTGCTCGTAAATCACACGCGATGCGCAAAATTGAAGCGATGTGCGGTTCACTGCCGGTGACCAGCAGCCTCGAAGCGATGCCCCACCGCATTCATTCAGTGTGCTTATAAAAAGTGACTTTTGCCGTGAAATTATGGTAGTCACATATTTTCGTGAGTCGCTGTTAAATTGATCGCATGTCGTAGCATGAAATGCTCAGTTTCAGAGTGTGCATACAGCAGTGCATCTAATTTAGTCCGACGTTGAATTGATGTGAGTGGGGACGGATAACTACTTGGATCTGGATATGGATACGCGTTCGGATATGGATTACTGATCGACTTGACAACTCGTGCCGGAATCATTGCTGTACGACGACTAATCTGTGAATGACGCGGACTGTTGCACTAAAAGCGATCAAAAGGACCGCATTTCGCAGAGTTCACAGTTTTCTTTGATGAACATTGAAAGAAAACTTATTTGCAGTTTGATGGCACAGAGATGTGAAGAGAGATGAGTAAAGATGTGTAGAGATGAAAAGTAATGCACAAAGACTCGCCGCACTACGGCGAATTGCTGAACTTGTCTCACGTCTCATTTTTAGAAATGTGCGCGAAACGTCTTAAGAAAATAATAGCCGATTCGAAATTCGAATGTTGCGATGTTGGCGATGCTGTACTGTTTCTGTTCTCGCAATGAACGCCCCACAAAAGATGAAAAAGAAGGAAAAGATGCAAAACAATTCAGACGATTCACTCGACCAGCGAAGTGACTGAAATGTCTGTGCCAATTGAGTGCCCGCCCCTATTTTAGCAAATGCCCATCTTTAATGGATTAACAGTGATTAGTGAAAGCAGAGGTGAACCAAGCTCTGAGAGCGAAATAATTTGAAAGGAAGGAAAGTGCAGCGAACACTGTGTACAACTGTGAAAGTATGAAGTGTAAGTGTAAGTGTAAGAAGTGTACGAAATGTATGAAGTGTATGAAGATGAAGTGAGCACACAAAAAAGAAAGTCGGCTTTTCTTTTGAAGAAAACATATCAAAGGCAGGTTTTAAGATCGCCTTAATTACAACTTAATGGAGACTTGCGGCAAACAGCGATTCTGTAGCCGTTCTAAGCGATTCTACAACGATTCGTGCAATTATTCCTCTGTTTTTGTTAATAAAAGAAAAGTCTTCGTTTCCTTTTATTACCCCTGCACTCGATTACGAAACACTCTCTAATATAATGTATACGTAATGTGTATAATGTAGCCGCGATCGCAACATTTAGATTAACTCACGCAAACTGTAACGTCAAATGTTTTTTATTGCGTTGTTCACTCGAGCCTTGCGATGCTAATGTTTTCCGACTTCGCGCCGCAGATTGTACTGAATTCGATGCATCGCTATCAGCCACGTATCCATCTGGTCATTCGGAGGGACCCGAGCACCGCAAACACAGCCATCAACGATCTCGAAGCCGAGCGTTACCGAAGTTTCGTTTTTCCAGAGACTATTTTTACAGCAGTGACCGCATATCAAAACCAACTGGTCAGTTTGTTCAACAATCAGTTTCTCAATGCTCACAGCCTATATCTTTTTTCAGATCACTAAACTGAAGATTGACAGCAATCCATTTGCAAAAGGTTTTCGAGACTCGTCACGTCTAACTGATTTGGAAAGGTGAGTTTTTCTCAGTTCTGTTATTGCGAAACGCTAATCCGCGAAAAGAAGCAACGTCTGCGAATTGATGGCGAATGAAATGAACTCGCAGCAACGTTCGCAAGAACTCCGAACGAATGCCAGCTTCATTCGGAATGTTCGCAAGTATGCATTCTATGCGAAACGACGCATCGTTGTGGGGTCTTTGTTCGTGTAACTCTATCTCTCTTCTCTCGACTCGAGACGAGAGTAATTAACAGCGACCGTTCGAGTGTTCGTTAAGCGAGCCTCGGCTTCGATTGCTTCGAAGTAACAGTTTGCGAAAGGAGAAAGTAATAGCGCAACACAGGCCGGCGATACGCATCGGTTACGTTGGATACTCAGTTCGTGGAGGTCTGCGGAGGTCTGAACCAAGTTTGCCTCACAACTCGATAATACGTCACCGACTATGTACGCACAATTACAATTCGCTGCCAAATTCTGTATCGTCGCTGAGAATCGAGAGATACCGCAAAGTATCTTCCGTGAAACGAGCTGTATTTCACTACTTTTTCAACGCTTATTAATGAGAGATACTTGAACAAAAGACAATAGGCGCTCTTTCAGTTTGCTGATTGTCGGATTAACAGTGATTCGCTGTTTCACTGATTCTCGTGACAATTGCTGCACCCACAAAAAAACGTTATTCTCAACAAATGTAACACAGTTGATAGATTGCTGTTCACTTTAATCGCACTGTCAGTGTTCGATGCATACGACACGTTCACTTGAAATGAACGGAACGTAATCTCTATTTGCAAGTGTAGTTCCCTGTAATTGAGGAGCACCGCTCTTCTCTTGTGTCCGTTTCGCAATCTGCTCTCAAAGCAAAGATGTTTATCGAAACGTTTGATAAATGGCAAAAATCTATTTGAGAGCACCTTTTGACCCTTTCAGACGCGTGAGCACAGAACGCGTTAAGTATGCATCTTTGAAAGAGAAGCAAACGGCGGCCAAATAAGTACGCACCGTTTGCAGAGACAACTCTCTTAAAATACAACAAACTGAAAACATCTCAACTTTATTTTTTGATTTCATGTAGTAAGCAGTGAATGATTGCTGCCACTTTTGCATTTACTTCGATTTTACAATTTAAAGTTTGAGAAATAGTGAGTAGTCGCGTTTCGGTTGCGTCGCTTTTGTTGTTGAGTGAGTGGAACGCAGACGTGGCAATCAATAATCAATTTAATAATCGTTGTAATAGCCATCGGAAAGGGCACAGTCGCGAATAGTTGGTTAATAGCAGTGCGAGAAACCTGCCGAAGACAGAATTGCCACGAATTCAGCTATTCATTAACACTTACAGCAAGAATTGTTAGGAGTGGTGCATCACGAGCACACTAATGCGTTTTTCTTTAACAACTAATTTCTAAACTATTTTCGCCAAGACTCGTTACGAGCGCGAATATTGACGACACATTTGTTTACAAATTGTTTTTACAGAGAAACAATGGAAAACCTAATGTCTGACTCGTGCGGCTACCCTCGCAGCCCAATGATACCACCGTTTTTGCTGAACGGAGACGATCCGACGAGTATCTTGTTACGCGAGCGGGCAGCTCTTCTCGGAATACACGGCGGACAAGCTCCGTCTCCGAACATACCGCGGGCCCCGGTCATGTGGAGACCACACCCAGCATTCTCACAATTGAATCCAAACGAACTCTACAGTCTTCTGGCAGCGACGACGAGCTGTCCGCCCTGGTACTCCGCACTAGGAGCACATTTGCGCGGTCCTCCGCCACCTCCTCCTTCGTCAGTGGCTGCCTTAGCGTTCACTGCTTCCAGTCAGTTTTGGTCGAATCCACAGATATCTGCAGGTTTGTGTGCCCTTACTGTTCTTATTAGCGCAGCGTCGAAAATGAGCATATTCGATGTTTACAAGAGTTGAATTTATTACAACGCTTGAAAAACGTGTGACAAGTGTACAAAAATAGTTTCACGATCGAGTAGCTTTCAAATATAAATATTTATTGTCAATTAAAAGTGAAGTTTAGAAGAGCTGCGAATTCCTGGTCACACATTTTGTTGTGTCGCTGTCTTTTTCTGCTAAATAATCAGACGTTGACACTCGCAGTGAAAGCGATTATTTGATGTTTGTGCATTTACTCAATAATAAAGAGTGGAGAGTAGTCTGCAAATGTGTCGCAGTTAAAAAAGTTATAGTGTTGACATTTCGCAGCACTCGAAGACAATCGCAGTGAGCACTGAATTAGATGCGATGTACAGCAGTGCTCAGTGCAACCGCGCTACTTTATTCGCGTGAATCAGTAACAATCATTGATCGACGAAAACGCGGCTGGAATATTAAGTTTTCAGTTTAAATGATGAGTTTAAATATTAATTACAATTTTTCAAACGCAGACATATCCCGACAAACGTTAGTGCCGAGTTCGACGGCGTCCAGTATGGGATCAATGCGAGGTCCAATGCATCCTCCGGAGTCCGGAATGCTTAGATACGCACCGTACTTATATTCGTCACCAAAGAAAGAAATCACTTCTAATGGCGGAACGATGGCGATTAATTTAGAAGGAGGCACTTCGCCGAGTCCTGCAAATATAACTATTAGCGAAATGAATGTGAATAGGTAATGATTGCGAACGCTCTGTAGACCACATGTATAATAGTACAACGTTACAAATACAATATATTTATTGTAATTTATTTATAATTATTTGCAACGAACTTTGTTTATTTTGTAAGATTGCGTTAAAAATGATAGAAGTTTAGAGTAAACCGAGTAAAAAATGCATCGACGACAGTAATCACTGTTTGTACGTTCTGTTCACAGATTTGACACGAAAGCGATATTCATTAAAATGTGTATGACAGACGAAACGAAAGTATACTGAAACCACAATGCATTGAGATATCAATGCAATTGATTATTTGATGCGGTCTTAAAACTTTTAATTATGTTCGAAAGCCGTCGGCAATCCTCTTTTTGTGTAAGAATTCAAGGAGTGTTCAACTATTATTAGCATATTTAGTCGATGAATGCTGCTATCAACGCTATTTTACGGAAGTTCTTCGCAGAAAGAGTGTCCGAAGGCAGCGAGACTCACACGAATATCTCTACAGGTGTGCTGATCACCTGTACATGTAGCATGGCGTATGTGTTGCATCCAAGTATCTGTTGCACACATTCAAGCGTCGATTATTAAACGGCGTCCATTATTAACAATTCTCAATAATCGTTTTCTCGTTCTTCCCTATAATTATTATTAATTTATTTCTGCGAAACCTGTACTTACATAACACCTTTGCCTTTCAATGCCCGCACGGCTTTTGATAAATACTTCTTCTTCTGTGTTCGATTGCCGAGCCAATTGCTCCATGTTCTTCAGTCTGAGTGATACCTAATTTGAATAATATCTTGATTTGTGCGGCGAACGGTGCCAGAACAGAACCAGCGTTTCGCTCCGAAAAACAACGCGTTTCGCGTTTCACAAAAAGTTGCTCGAAACTTTCGCACGACTGTACTTTCGCTGAAAAATGGCACAAAAACGACTAGCACGTCAACACAGACTCGAACGTTCCTATAGTTGCGATGAATGCGAACACTGCTGAGTTCGAAGCAGTATTCCAAATGTACGCACGTTTCATCAGCATTGATGGATGCGACAGCTTTCTATGCAACGTTTGATGGCTTCTCGATGTTCTTAACACACAATTTTTACGAATGCTTTTTTGCACAATTTATTTGTGGATACAGTTTAAGTTCGCATTTTCTCACTCTCGGTTCGCATTCCGTTCACTTTGCATCGTTCTGCGGACGGTGAAGAAACCAGCATTTTTAACGTCGATAAATACGCTCAGCGGGATATTACAATAAATCTAAAGTAATTCAACGGTTTTTTGTATTTTACAACGATTTCGTTGACCAGAACCAGAATTGAGAACGTCTTTCAGTTATCGTAATGAGCGCGATTAATGCGATAACCATTTATGTGATTGCGACTCATTGAGATTCACTTTATTTTTACTGAGTAAATCAAAGTATTATTCAAAGTACACAAATTTGTGTCATTTCAAAGCTGAGTATTTATGAATGCTTTCGCAACACACGCACAATTCGCAGAAAAGTGCATTCAAACAGCGCTTTCAGAGCGAATTGAACAGCAGCAGTGTTACCAGTGTTAGCTGTGTGCGTTGTGCGACCAATTTCGAAAAGTTCGTTAAAAATTCTTCTATTTTTTTACGTGCGAAAAGTCGTAAATGAGTTCCATTTCAATGTTCGTTGCGTTGCACGCAATTCGCTCACAATTCTGCTGCAATTCAAATGCTGGCACACAACGAATGCACTGGCAAACAACGAACAAAGAAATCTTATTTAAAGTGTTGAATTGAGCAAAAACGCAAGTAAAGTTGACATCTATAAAATCTAAATGCGAGCTGAGCTGCTGTGAGAGCTCGATTTCGCTGCTGCAGTGAATGCGCACTAAGAGTTCTCTCTCCTCCTGCTCTGCGCTGCTCCCCTTCGCTGCTCTCTCAGCTCTCACTGCTCACACTGCTCTCGCGAGTTTCCCGTTTCCAGAAAACATGAACGAGCGAGAAAACATTCATTTTTTCAGGCTAATTTTTATCGAACTTAATGTCAGTCAATAATTTTTCAACACGTTTGCTTTTTCAGATAAAATCGAGACTCAAAAAACGTTTATTTGAAAAGCAAAAATCAAGAATTTATCAATAGTAAACAATAAATTTTCGAAAAATATTGCAAAATATTAATGAACGCTGTGAGCTGTGCACAAACAGTGAATACAAATTGATGTACGACACGACGAGTGATTGTCGTTTTTGCGACATAACGAATGTTCGCAATGCTTGCCACGTTTGCCAACTTACTACGATTCGCGTCCTCAACGCAAACAAACGGCAACAAACATCTGAATGAACAGTTGTTTCAAAGGATGTCACTTTGTGGGCGGCTTTGCAAAACAAACTTTTTTACGGACAAACCGTGTAACACGCATACATGTGTTCACAGATACTGTCGTTGCCATTCGATCGCTTTATTAGCGCAAGATTTTGCAGATACGATCGCCGGTCTGCAATTGTGCACCTCACACGCTCGTTACTGTGTCAACGGTGCTGCATATCGACTTGCAGTTCATTTCAGAGAACGACAGACGGTCGCAGCTCGGTTACGTTCCGGAAACTGCGAGTATTCGCAGAAAACAAAGCTCGAACGATGCAGCAATGGCGATACAGAGTTGAGTGTTCGCCAAAGCACGCCGTCGATGCGGTCGATCGTGGCGATGCATACATAAGCGTTGCGGAGGCCAAAGTGTGTGGTCAAAATATGATCCTAATTACGGCAAACCTCACACAAACGAACTGCAAGTCTCACCGCAATGAACACAGCTTCGAAATAATCGTCGGAAAGCAGTGACATTTGCTGCGTCGACCCTTAAGCCGTTTGTATATTTATAGAGACCCGAAAGCAGTGCTCAATTCTAGAACATGTTTCTCAATTTGCCGTAATTCCGTCTTTTCTCACTTGCTTTTCACTGCAATTCACGCGAACTTTTAATAATTGCTTTGCGAACGAATGCCAGTGAGGTGAGACGTATGCACTCCTCATCTTCGCAAGAATCGAAACATGAGTTAATTTCCAGTGAAATGATGCTCAAGATTAATGCGCCCGCTTTTGCTTATGGATCAACTCTTAATTGATTCTTCCATTAATATTTGCTCTGTGCTTCTCTCGAATGTTGCACACGTTTTATTCGGCTGTTTTTCGGCCAATTTTAAATTTACAATTTATAAAAGTGTTAACGACTCTACGATTAATTGCGGCGATTAATCAACGCTCTTTATTCTGTTTCTGCATTTTAAACACACGTTTAATGTTTCATTTCTGAAGTGTTGCGAAACACGAAAAGTGTTCGTTGAAAGCGTTCGTCGATGAATTGCAATGAAAGCAAAAATTGTGACCTGTGAATGTAAGACAGCAGAAGCTGTGCATCGGTTGCATCGGTGATGCACAGCCGATGTTCACTGTTCACTGTTCACTTGCACTTATTCGCTATACATGTTTATACGAACTTCGTCGATCTGAAATAAATATGAAGAAAGAGTGAAACCAATAAAAGTGTTTTTACAATTCACGTACCGAATGAAAAAGTTTTAAAGTTCGCCGAAAATGAGCAGAACTTCAATAAAAGGAGTGTAACTTTGTAATAAAAAATTTGATGCTTTGTGCGATTCAATGTTTGCGATGTTTGAAGTTCTTTCCTTTTAAACGTAAAGCCAGTGAAAGCCGTGAGCTTTCGTTTTTACGAGAAGTTTAATAATTAATTTAAAAGTTGCTTTTTTGCAGCGAATGTTTGCAGTATATCGAATGCGTGCTGCATTCGAGTGTTGCAGCGGTGTTCGGTTGCGGTGAGCAGTGTGTTCACTGAATTCGTGCGCGATTGCATCACATCGAGCAGCGTTTTCATCGTTACAACTGAAATGCAGTTCGCACAGTTCGTCGCAGGAATCGCAATAAAGCATTGATACTGCATACATTCACTCGTAAAACGTATGAATTCTTTTAAATTAAAAATTCATAGAAAGTAATTTTCAATATGAAAAAAACACATTTTCTCCGTACTTTGAAAGCATTTTAAAGTGCCTAAAGTGTAATAAACTGAAAACTTGCTCAAATATTACTTTCGTATATTTTTTTAAACTGCTCGTCTGACAAATGATCGCAATTTTATTCCATGTTTCAAAGTTCTCTGCGATCTGCGGAATTAAAAACTCTAATATTTATCAAAACGTCATTAAAATTACGCAAAAACATTATTCGTCGTTTACGCGATACAATTCGCGTTTGCATTCTATTTCAATAATTCACGAGCATCGAAAGGCTTAAACGTCTCGATTCATATCATTTGCTTTTATCAACAGTTTTGCGTGTAAAGGTGTACAATAAAAAAGAGGAATAAATACGCGAATTTATGTGTGTGTAAGATGACCCTTCACCAGTGGTCCGCGGCGTGCAAAAGCGTGTAAATACAACAGCAAACAGTGATGCGAATTGTTCATGTATGTAACTGCAATTGTTCGCCATTCGTTCCTCGAATAACTTTATTATTTCAAATTTAATGGCTTTTTACTGTAGCACATAAAATGCTAATCTGTTTTTATTGCCGGCGTTTAGTGGCTTTTTTCTGGTGGTCTCTTTATTCGCAAATTAGTTTCTGTGTTCGCAAACTGCTCTCTGTGTTGCAACACGAAAATTAAGAGCGCCAAACGCGTCCACTGTTGAATTAAGGCCATTAATTTGAAATGTTGTTGTAAATGTTTAATAATGGCCGCAATTGTATTGTTTGGTTGCAACAATTATTTTTGGCGATAAAAAAGTAAATGGCTGCGAGGGATGCCACCTCTTTTGCACGTATCACACCCTGACTCCACACCTTTGACGAGCATTCAGCCTCCGAATGTGTATTGCCCACCAACGATGAGCCTCATTTTCTGCTCCCATCTTTTATTCCGAGCAAATTCATTGAAAAACGTAGACGTGTATCGGTACAGCACTCTTATTGTACGCATTCATAACATTATTCGCGCACTGCGTTTTTATAATGTATAATCACGGCAGAAATGCAGCGAAAAAGTACAGAAATAATTTTGTTTCAATACACTCGAAAACATTAACTTTAATGTTTGAAGTTTGGGAACACACGAAAGCAAAATGTGGCTCCGGGCTTCGATCTCGTTGTTGGCGTTATTTTGATGCATTCCTGAAAACACCTGAAAAACCGCTGAACAACTGCTTTGTCAGAAGCGCTGCTCCAAGATTAAGGTTTGCACGAATAACAAATCGCACGAGATACGAGCGCGAAGACCTGTTGGGTACTGAAAGACGACGTGATCTCAAACCGAGAGGCACATTTGTTTTCCACATTTCCAGAAATGGTGGCCATTTAAAGGGCAAATATATTTAAGTGTGAGTCGACATGAAATCGGTACGCATTCCTCGACGATGCATTCAAGAAATCAGCAGTGGGTTGCGTACATTCACTGAACACATGAATCCTGTGATTTATCTTTGCGTAAAATATTAGCTTGTCCCAGAATTAGTGATCAAAGCTTTGATAGCTATAACTTTTGAATAACTTTATGTACACTCTTCATCAATGCATCAAAAATTAGCTAATTTATTGTTCTCCCAAGTCTTATAAAACTCACTATTAT
>NCKV01000528.1:0-16667 GCA_003675905.2 Leptotrombidium deliense
ACACACAACACACAACACACTTTTACTTGTTAAAATATGTGTTTAGGTAAAACAGTTTTTTGCTGCTTGTTTGCAGCCTTCTTTGCTAAATTACTAAATTTACAAGAAACACACATTCCTTCACCTGACCACAATGTACACACATAAACGGCAAAAAGGGTTGTAAATTTTGCAAAAAGCAACAAATTTTCGCTGCGTTCATCGCTTGAACACATTCTTTGAACTCTTTTCGGAAGCAAAGAACGTATACATTAAAAAAAATACGCCTACAGTCGTAATAAACAGTGCTGGTGATGCTGGTTCACATTTGCATCCACTGCTGTATGCTGTATGTGTATACTGTAATTCGCAATAATTATCATTTCGTGTATTACGACCATTTTGCGTATAATTTAAAAAGTTTACTTATTTCGATTCAAGCGAAACGATATTTTACGATATAAATTAAAATTCAATTACTTTGCTACATTTCGCAGAAATGAACACTTATTTAAGAAATTTAGTGAATTGACTGAATTACGTTTCGCTTTTCACATATACTTGCAATCGTCCTAAATAACTTGATTTTTAGTTATTTTTTCAATTAAAGCGAAGCGCAAACAACAAATATATATAGATATCAGTTAGTTGGTATCTATTTAGCTAAAGTGCCATTAATAATTTTGCGTGTCTCGAAGACTAAGAATAAGTAAATAAAGTAATTTTAAAAGGTAATATAAAATTATCGAGCTGAATGTGCCGACGACTGTTCAAGTGAAATAATTTAAATTTTATATGCATTTTCAAAGTAACACATTAATTGCGTTAACAAACCAATTGAAGTGATTTGAAAATTATTCTTGATTTCAATCAAATTACTAGTTTTCAATACAAATCTTAGAAACAAAGATACTTAGATAAATGTCTATTTAGCTAAGTGCCATTAATATATTTGCGTGTCTCGAAAGCTAAGAATTAAGTAATATTCAATGTATGTAAAATGAAATGCTTTCGAGTTGACTATGCTGATTGGACTAGACTGTTCAAGGGAAATAATTTAGATTTAGATTTTATATGCATTTTGAAAGTAACACATTAATTGCGTTAACAAACCAATTGAAGTGAGTTTGAAACTTATTCTCGATTGCAATCAAATTACGAGTTTTCGGCAAATTAGCGATTCTCTTAAAAAACAAATTACTGTAAAAAGAATGTTAAGTGTTTTTTATTTTATATATAATATATATTACTGCGCTATGTGTGTATATGTGATGTGCGCGTATTTATGTGTGTGTGTGTGTGCCACTCAGCGGACCTGTTTCAAACGTCCCGCAGACAGTAATTGCTTCGATTGCAACATCGCACTAATCGAGAATCTATTACACAATTTACTGGTGCGAATGAATGTTTTCTTAATTGTTTATTATTGCAAACCTGGCTAGTGGCAGCGACGAGTAATGTTGAACATCGTTTTTCCATTAGCAAAATGAAAAGCAAATTCAATTTCGCCGTTTTAAACGATCTATCGAAATTGCAAGTGTTTCTTTCGTTCGTTTTCCATTTTGTTAAATGTTTTAAAGAAAAGTTTAAAAAGGTAATGATTTTTTATCTATCTTAAAATGCGTATTTCTTATTTCTTATTTCTTACGTCCAATTTCGAGAATTGTTAAGAAGCTTAAGACTCATTAATAATTAAAGGCAATCATTTCGCGATTCGTTTCCTTATTTTGTACTTAATCGTTCCACGCAGTCTTTCATGTCGTTAATACATGTATCTTACATGTATATCATATTAAACTGTTTAATGTGCATGTGGCAGCAATATACGTCATTCGAGAATTGAATCGGCTATTTTTAGAACTTTTTTTTAATGTACATGTACTACTACTTAAATATATAATGTATTTATAAATTAAATTGGAAATGTCAAAATTAATTTGTTTACGATTTTCGTAAAATCGCCGCTATTTGTGGTCAATTAAATAAGGCAATAATTTAGATTTGTTAGACAAAATAGTTTACAATAATAATAATGAAATTCAGTTTACTTGTACATATTTTAAAATGCTTTTAGTCAGTCAATTCATTAGCGAAATGAATTTTACTTGTTTTTCTCAATTAACTTTTTTCGGTAAAAAAAGCATTTCTTGCAAAAGTTTATTATTCTCCTTAAAAAGCACTTAATTTAAGTCTCGTTAAACAAAATTTGAAAAGAAACTTTTTATCAACGTGAACACAAATGTGCACATGTGTGTGTGTATGCCGGCTAGGCTCATTTTTTAACCGCATTGTTAAAAAGATGAGAATGTGTTCAAAAGTTAATAAGCAAAATTGTAAGCAAAGCAATAGCAATGTATTGCAGTGTAAAAAAGAAAATATGAGAATAATAATGATAATAAAGAGGAGTTAGTTTGTGTATGTTTGTTGCTGTTAATCACAGCTGCTAATCGACTGCAATCATTGCGAATGCGAAACGCTTTAACATGACGCAAAAAAATGTATTTAAAGGCAAAAGTGAACAACGCAGGCTAAAAGCAAGAAAAGCAGATCAGTTATAAATTAGTTATTGTTTAAATAAACATAGTTTAATTAACAATCCGAGGGCAGTACGCGCCTTGCATTCATGAGGCTCGTTGAGACGAACAGGCCGCCTTTCATTCACGATCTTTGATTTATGAGTGCAGACAGGAGACCACAAGCAACAACATGCACATACACACAAAATGCCTCCATTCCAATGCAGCATGTGCACTGTTTACTTTGCACAACAAACATTTTTCACAATAATTTCTAATTTGTAACACAAAAAGAGAATAAAAGGTAAGAAAAACATATTAAATGCAAACAACAACAACAGCAACAAAAACGACTTAACAAATAGCATCTAATCATGATAAAAAAGTTGAATTAAGAATATCAACAACAACAAGCAAATTTCATATTTTAAAAGTGCGTTTGAAACTGAAAATTCATAATGTTTCATTTTCAGTGTTTTGTGCGCTTTTGTTTGTCGCTTTTTTTATTGCACTTTTTAAGAGTAAAAAATGATTCTAGTCTAATTTAGATTAGAAACTGTATATGTAATTGCCGAAACGTCGACTGGTTTCGTTTTTAGCGTTTGAACGTGAAATGAATGCCTCTTGGTTTTTGCTTTTCACCAATTCATCGCAATTCGTATCGCTTTTTAATTGAGATTCGTTTGACTGGCTGGCAGATCCGAATTTATCCGCGAAACGAATCAAATTACGCATAATTTTACTCGGAATTTACATGTACATGTTTAACGTATTCGCCTTTAGTTTATATAATAATTTTTCGAAATGTTTGAAATCATATTTGGTTTGAGCTCGTTTTTCGGGCCATTTTGCTCAAGACGAATAATTTGCAACACTTTTTGCGCACATAAATTTTGCTTATTAGTAAGCGACTTACATTTAATGCGGTAATTCGAGTATTGCCCGATTTTAACGGTTATAAAAATATAAAATTGTGTATTTCACTTCTTAAGCAGTCGAATGTAAAAGTATGAATTTTATGAATTAAGACTTATATGATTTCTTATAAAATTCGTTTGCTTTTAAGGAATTTGAAAAACTATATAAACTGCAATGAATTTATAGTAAACCATTATTAATATGATAAAACGTTGCTTTTATTGCACTCTTTACACGCTTCTTAAAATATGAAATTTTTGAATATTTTTACATTGATTGCTTTTAAAATTTACTCTTTTAAATTCTTTCACTTAAATTTTTGAAGCTTCATTGCAATAATCGTAACTTCTTGGTGAAAGTATTAAAAATGAGATATTAAAGCTTCTAATTAATTTTTTAATTGCGCTTAATTTGCATGTCATTAATTTCATGTCATCGAAACTCGAAAAATTAATTACTTTTAATTATTCCATGTTTATATTAGCACTGAAGTACAGTCGTTAATTACTGTCCAATGTTAGTATATTAAAATTAAGTGCATTATGTGTTCAATGCAATTGAATGCAAAATTACGAACATGTTGTTTACATTTCAATATACTTAATTTAAATAGTCTAAATTATTGTCTAATGCCAGACAAGGAAAACAAGAAATTAATGCTTTATTTTCATACAATTATTTGTATGTTAATTAACAATCTGTGATTTAAAAACAAACACATTTGGAATATACTTTTAATGTACATGCACACATTAATGGTGCTTGAATGTGACTAGCTTAGTTTAGTATTTAAGTAAATATTGTTTCAACGCAAATCTAAATCAGTTTTATTTTACTTTTGAAATTAGCTGCAAAAAAACATTGAAAACTTTTTCCGCGAAATTAGTTTTCTCCTAAAATGCTTCTGATAATATTTTGACTTTACTGAAACAGCAAAAAAATGTTCGCGAGAATTTCAATTAACGATTTATTTTACGGAGTAAAGTGAATTACGATAAAGAAGAGCATGACTTTAAAAATAACCCAAATTTCTGTTGAAAATGTGTTTTGCTTAGTTCGCTAAAATGTTCGCAAATTTATAAAGAAAAGTTTTTTTAAGGAATTAAAAATATTATATAAAGAATTGCATGCGAACAAAATTAGTGTCATGTCGTTTGTCTAAATTGCGTTCGCACCGACGAATCGGACGCGTTTCGAATGCATTAAATCAACGATACCGAGGCAGCTGTCACATGTAATCACTTCTAATTCATTGCATAACGTTTGTGTCTCTTATAAACACCGAAATTGAATTTTCATAAACGAAAAACAAGTTCAATAAAAACTAACTAACTTCGCAAATCCATTTTTAAACAAAATTTTCCAACTAACTAAATATTAACTAAATACTTATACTTTAAATAACTTTTAAAGCTTTAATTCACAAATTTTTAATTTATTTTCGCTTTTAAAAAAGTTGTGCAAACAAAAAGTTTACAAACGATTCACTGCCATCTATTGTTGAACACTTTTAGGATAATTTAAAAAGTGTGAAACAAACGAACGATAAACGCGAAAAGGAATTGTTTAAAATGAACATAATTACACACAGAGGACGAGACATAATTTCCTTAGTTAAAATGTAATTATCACGTCATTAAAGAAGACGCCGATTCATTCATTGCTGTTTTTTTTTGTGAAACAAAAAAATTCGCAAAAGAAGCAAAACTTGAAATGAATGGAATTGAGCTCAGAAAAGAGTGAAGAATAGAGATTATTTTAGTATGCATATGTGTGTATGCAAATTCTTGATGAACATAATTTGTGCGCATACATTCGTCGTGCGTCCATAATTCATGCATAATGCGCGAATGTTTCGTGTCGAATGCTCATTAGGCGACTTGCGAAATGTAAGAAATATGAAAATTGCAAGGATTAGAGTTACAAAACGAGCGACGTACACACTCACACAAAGTGAAGCAAAAATAAAATTTCTTTAACTGGAACCGTTTTTTATAAATATGCGAACGTTTCTCACTAAGAAATATATTCATGACAAATGCATTTAAATTATTAATATTATCGCGTTTCAATTATATTAATGAACACATAATTTTCATTAATGAATCTTATTCTTGTCGTCGTATTTATTATTGCTTTTGATTTAAATGCGAAAAACATTTTTTAATGAGACTACAATTAAAACAACATACTACACTTTTAGACATAATTATATATTGTAATTATAAGTACGTATAAATGTATATGTAACTAATGTAAAGTTTTTAATTATGAATTTTGCTTACACTGTACTTTCAAATAATTTACGTCCTAAACTGTAATTCTTAAATTCACTGTTTACGCTTTGTTTATGCTTATTTTCATTTCATTTCATTTTTTAATTTTTACATTTTGAATTTCAAATTAAAAGCGCATATTAAAAACGCCATATTTCATATGTACATCATGATTATGACGATTATGATGATAAAGAGTAGAGTAAATTTGTATAAGTACGAATTCAATGACATCCTGTCACGTAATGCGATGTCTAGTTATATAAAGTTGAGTAAAACTTTTTTTATAATACCTTTTTATATCCTATTTTTATGATCGCATAAAAAAAATTTTCCCGTCAAAAATTGTGCGCTGCTTAGAATTTTGAAGAAATCAGTTTAATTTAAGAAATTCGAGAAGACGAAAATTATGAGCAATCATTTTCTTAAGTAAGCATCAGATTTCTAAGAAAGTAGTTAGTTTATAATTCGCCGCATTTCATACAAATTATGAATTATTAGTGTAAATAGAGAATTAATTAATGGACATGTTGGAAAATAGTCATTTTGTCATATTTCGTGCGCAATTAAAACCGCGATTATTATTTACTTGAAATATAATGATTATGAACGAGATATTTGAAATTAAACGGAATTTTCAAAAACAGTATTCTTAGAATTTAATAGTTAGTTAGATAAACTGTTTTGTGTGACACAGTAAACGACCAACCAGCAAGACAGCTAAGAGCACGACACAAGCAAAAAGAAAATTGTTCAATTTTGAAACACGTTTGAAACACTGATTGCAGACTAATTTTATGACCAATACTGTACACGTACACAGAATGCATAATAATTTAATATGAAGACTCTGATTTCAAATGAAATTTTGTGAACACATTTCGCGTGCTAAACATTCATTACGCTTGATCATGATGCATTTTTAAACTACAGTCAGTCTAATGCCGCTGCTTTTTTGTTTCCTGTTTTAATCATTACGTTTAATTACCGAAAGTAATGATCGCTAAAACGTTTCGCACAAAACTGTTTTTGCAAAACGTGTACAAAAAATACGTAATTTAACACTATACACAATGTGTTATATTATACTCTAGTATGTTTAAAAATTCTTTTTCTTCTCTTCTTCGGACAATAACAAAGTGAATTTAAGGAAATTTGTTTTGCTTTTCAAAAAGCACCGAAATTCATTTGCACTTTTAACGATGTTCTTTAAATACATATAACCAAGCTATTATTTTTGCCAAGCTAATATACGTACGTGTGCACACCTTTAAATGTGTAATTATAACTCGATGTTAATAGGAAATTTAAAAGAGAGCAAAAAAAGGGAAAATTCAATTGAAAAGTTGTTATAAAAAACATTGATTACTTAGAATGCAGTATGTTGAATTCAGAATTTAGGAAAAGGTGTACACTTGTCCAGCAGACGATAATTGCATATTTAAATGTTACATTTATTACAGGTAAACTATTATTAACAATATACATGTAAATGGTCAACATGTACATATACATACACTATTTTAACTACACATTATTATCATCTTGTTAACGTATTTGAAATATACGTTTTAACGAAGTTGAATGTTTAAAATTGAAATTAAATTTGACTGCTGCATTTAGACACGCTTTTCTAACATGTTGAATGTTTACAGACAGAAGTCGAACTAAACGAAATGTTTTGTTGAAGTTTAAAGAACAATGCGAATGAGTGAAGTTTATATTTTATTATTAATAATAGAATATTATTTTTACGAAAAGCAATTTGCTTAAATAATAAATAAGTAGAAAAAAGTGGGCGTTTTAAAAATTGGGTTGTTTTTGTTGGTAGGCAGAACGGAGTTCAATTTTTTGGTTACTTTCTAACTGCGCGAACAAAGTGCTTTTTCATTGTTGATTTTCACGGTCACTCACTTTGTACATTAGAACTTGCCAACAACAACATATACAACGCAAAGTAGTGTTGCTTTTTTCGAAAATTGAATGCACGCTAATTAAACAGTGAAAGTAATGAACATGATAGATAGATAGATAGAAAGCAGCTAGCGAAATGGTGTTGAACCAGTCGAGCTGTTGAACGTGTGCTGAAAAAAACCGGAGGACCACCGGCTTTTCAACGCGATGGGCAATCGCTGTGGGCTCACTTCAATTAAATATCCCGTCGTCGTCCTCTGCGGCCTGTTTACCGAACTAATAATTCATTTATTTTTACAGTCACCGGAATGTGGCTAGCAAAACACCCTTAATTAATTACATTTTCACGCGCACTACAAAAATTCAACTTCAAACTAAGTAAAACAATTTTTTCGATTTAAAAACAATTCTAGTTAACAAGCGAGAAGAGAATAACAACAACAGCAACAACAACAACACATTAACAATCATGACGTTGTTTCAGTTGATTAGTATGATGATATATAATTTGTTGTGTTTTTTTGTGTGTCCAGAAGTCGTTGTTCTCTTTTCACACAAAACTTTAATTAAACTGCGAATTCACAGGTAAACAAATTACTGCAAACATCACATTTTGAGAAGACAAATGAATTGAGAAATTATTTATAATAATTTTTATGAATTTGTGTTGCGTTGTTGTCTCCTTTTGTTTATGTAAATGTAATGTATTTTCAAAATGTATTGTTAACTAGCTGACAAGTGTGCCAAAGTAGAGATTGTTTAGTGAGCCTGCAATTTGAGATCAATTACTTGTGCCGAAATGCGATGTTGTGTGTTTTCACTCTATGCAATTAAAGTTAATTAAATGCGATACATTTCGGTAATTTTTAATTGGAAACCGAAATTTGTCTTTGCAGCGATGAAAAATTAGATTCTAGACGAGTGTAATTTATAATGTTAATGTTTTAAAAGAGGTTCACTTTTTGATACTTTAGTTTCTTTTTTTAGCAAATGTGAAATCTTTTTTCATCGAAATTTCGTAATTTCTACATTTTTTATCGTTTCATTACGTTAAATGAGTGCTTGGATTTTATTTTTAACTCAGCCGGCTTGGGTACACTTTTTTTGTTAATTCAATACATTACAGTTTTGCGTCAAATTCTTAAAATTTCATTATTAGTGAACAAATTATGTGTGATCGTAAAAAATTAGGTGTAACATTCTTTTACGAGACGAACATTAGAAAATGATTTTCAATTCAGTCAGGGCGTTAAGCAGGAAAGCAAAATGATCATAATTACAAAAATAATTACTGATTAATTCACCAAATTTGAAGTGAAGGCAAAATGAATTGATACGAATTGAATTCAATTGAATTGAATTTCATTTGTAAATATTTATGAATCGAATGACGCACAAATTCACAAACATTTGTCTTAGCGCAGATGTTAATCACAAAATCTCTTAATTTCCATAAGTTGTAATTTTCCTGAATTTTGAATTTCGAATTTCGAATAATTCGATTCACACAACTTTAAAGGCTAAAATTTAATCTTAATTTAAAGTTTATTAAAAATCGATCGAATGAAGATTAATTTGTTTTTCATTTCTCTTTTCGCTTTGTTCGCCTTTTAATTTAAAATATTTCTAAAACACTTTTTTTTAAAAAATGCAAAAATGATTATTTGCACGCATTTTGCGTTTCACAAGAATATTTCGATTTTATAAATATGGTATAATTACGGGTTTAAACACATACCCAACATGTACACAACATGCTGTTCATATTCGCCTTCTGATTGCAAGTGATTCGTAATCGACTCTCAATTATTTACCATTTATGTAATTGTATTAAAAGTTGAATACAAAATACAATTGTTAAATAATAATATTACGCGAAAATTACAGGGAGTTTACAAATACATATAAACATGTACTATAATACATGTATATGTATATGCACACAAAATATAACAAATTACACTAAATAACATAATGAATGAATGATTCGCAAAAATCGCCTTAAAAGAGTGAAGTTAACACCTCAATTAAAATTGAATTCAAATTATATTTTATACTGCATTTAAAAGTATAAAATATAACTTTTTATAAGCTATTATAAATACTTGATTCGTTTTCTGTTTATTATTATCTAATAACAATAAATAATTCACTTTTCACATATTCTGTAATGGAACGTTAATTATATACATTCAACTTGTGTATTTTCGCAGCAAAAATGTGATGCTTTTTAAATTGCATCGCATTAAGAATTATATAATTCGATCGACTCAGCCAGCAAGCAGTGTAAAACTTTACTCAATGTTTATGCAACGTAATCATAGGTCTTTTGTTGTTATTTTATACGTAAAACGCCTAAAGCACAATTTTGAAGCACAAAGTAAAACATTACGCATTTAAAACGCAAATTTAAAAGAATTGTTTTCATTGTTTTTTTACCAAAAGGTGTTTTCCTTACTAAATGCGAATCATGCGAAATGCTTTAGTATTTTAATTTTGATCGACGAGGGCAAACGGCTTTATACGTTGTATATGGAGAAAGCTATAATTTCTCGGTATTTACTGTTGATTGCTCGGCGATATATATTTTCACATTTCGCCATTTCGCATTACATTACTTGTTTCCGCGAAAATGCAACAACAGTTGTTTGAGCGATCGCTGCAATCAACGAATCGAAAATCCTTTTCACTATTCGTTTAAAAGCATTCATTCGCTAACTGTCTTTGTTTTGTAATTTTAATTTGTTCATATTTACAAAAAGTTATGGAAACTCACGATCACACAATTCGTCAAATTTAGTCACCATTTCAAGTTCTGTTTAGCACCACAATTCGTGTCCACTTTTCACATTCGTCTGCTTTACTTGATTGGCAGTCGAAATTTACTTTTCAAAATGCATTTAATTAGAATACATTAAAAAATGTTCACATAGAAATAAATTACGAATAAACATTTAGTTTAAATAAACGTTTGAATTGAATGAACAGTTTAAAACAAATCAAGTAATAATTTATCTAAAATATTATAATTTAAGAGTGTGCAAACCGAAACGCAATCAATCATGCTTTTTGTGAAACGATGGCTCCCATTGGAAGTTATCAGTCATAAACCACTTCTGATGTTTATTATCGCGAGTGCATTCGCTTAAAGTTGGAACTGCGAGCTGAGTTTCGTTCAACTGAAGACAAAGACCGCTAATTTTGTGTCTTATTATTTGCGATGTACGAGTGTGAAACCATTTTTGCGATGCGGTTCTTTGGCATTGTCGCAGAACAACTATCTTTTGCTCATTTACATCCAAACATTCGCCATCGCTTTGAATTTCATCGTTTTCCGTGTATACAAACTGCTGGCTGTACGTGAATTGAGTTCCGTCCGTATCTAAAATGCAATACCGCAGTCTGATTTCCTCATTATTCGATAATAGACTGTACATTGTGTCCATACAGTATCTCGTTTGAATGTGTTCAATTTGGCCCAAATATCTGTACTTCAATGGAAACGATGACTCTGGGAATATGTTCTCCAAATACCAATTAAAATCGTGACATTTTAATTTCTCTCGCATTTCAAATCGATGTTTTGTGTCTCCACGACTTTTTCGAAGCGCGTCAGGAAACAAATTGTAAAAGAAGAGTCGATGATCATCCATCCATGTTTCTAAGATTCGCGCAGCGTTGTACCACATTATAGTCTTAAGCGAGCCTGGAAATGAATAAGGGATTGACTCACGAAATACATGGCCCACTCTCGAACACGGAATGATTTCAACACTTCCTCCGCACGTCCACGCCTGTAATTGTATACGTAACAACTAAAAATACATCACTGATGCTCACCGCTAATCCCAAATCAACTGCTTCCGAACCAAAATAAGACAATTCATCGTCGTATTTTTCGAAGTAATTGAAAAACTGTTTGTCAATTGCGAATATTCCTCCATTTGGTACTGGAGACATTATTGGCAAAGTGCGGTCCTTTTCCTTCAGTTTTAGGAGCCTTTTCGGGAGACGATGCCACCTAAAACGTAATTTCCAATCGAATGCACCGAAAATTTCGTCACTCACTGCCCGGTACTCAAATGTATTCTTGTCAATAACGTCTCGAATCGGTGATACAACACGTGTTCTGTCTTCAGAAATCCTTGCGAGCAACGGTGTTAGCCATCCCTCGTTACATTCGCAGTGCGAATCTAAAAACACGAGGACGTCGCCACTCGCTATACGTGACGCAAAGTTTCTTCCCTTTATAAGACCAGATCTAATAGACAGTCGCACTACTCTTACAGGTACTGAAAATTGCTGCACAAAATGTTTCAGATGATACTTCAATGACGCTGCAAATCATAAATACATTAATACTACACAAAATATAGAAAAATTTACGTTTAAAACTGTTGTCGTCAATCAAAATAACTTCCTTCAATAACTCTTTCGGCGAAGTTTGAACGACACTTTGAACCGTTCGAATTAGTGTCGAGAATGCCTCGTTGTGAAAAACGATGATGACACTCGCAGTAGGCAATTTTTGCGGATAAGCCTTCTTCAAGCACCTGTTAAAAAAGTTTACACAAACAACCAGAATACACAAACTCACTGTCTGAATCTATTATCTTTTAACGTTCGATTTAACCAAACCTTATCACTGGCAACCAAATTGAATTTATGTCGATTGAACATTAACGTAAATTGGCCATCTCGTTCCATTTCTACATCGACAGCAGAACCCAATTCTCCGGCAGCATTTTGTCGATTCCGTTTAATTACCGGTTCTTCCCAATATTGAAGTTGACTTTTTCGATATGGCGGCAGTAAAGACGATTCATTGTAGTGAATTTCAATAAAATCAATTTGCGTAACTAAACTGAAACTGTAGTACAATGCTGCAAATAGAAATACAACGTAGAGTACAATTAAAAATGTGCCTTTTGCTTCGTAAGGATTTACACAGCCATTCCACTGTTTTTCGACCATTTTTGAAATGAAAACTGGTGCGAAAGTGAGTGACACGTCGGTTAACTCGAAGAACAGTCGAAGTTTTGTAAATCGGCTGAGAAAAGAATTGTTGCGAAATTGTTGCAAACATTTTTCATTTCACAAAACGCGGGTTCGACTGAAGCGAATCGATGTCAATAATTTCGAATCGATTGTATCGCTTCAAATTGTCGATCAGCCGTTTGGTGAGCAGCTGTTGTAACTGTTGTCAGCGAAAATGGAGAAAAACTTACAACAAGTGGCGAAGGAGGCGTAAGTATTGAGAAGTACAATATTTTTGAAAGAGTTAAGTTAATGTTACTTTCAGCATGGAAGTGCCAAAAGTTAAAGGATATTTGTGCGTCGACGGAAACGGACTTTGCCTCGCATGTGAAGGCACTGAATTTAATCCGAACGTTTCTGGTTTAATTTCTTCCGTAATGACACTTGCCAATGAATTAGAACCTGGAAAATCTCCAGTCGTCGAAATTGGTACAAACAATGGGTGTGTAAAAGTGCGATAAAATCTTTTTATTTTAACTCGTCTTTTAACTTTTCGTAGAACAATTTTATTGCAAAGCAAGGAATCTATCACGACAGCTCTATTCAAGTCGAATTAAGCATTTTCAGTATAAAGCTAAACATGTGAACGTTTCGCAGTATTGTTATCCAAAGTTACACTTCGTTAATAAAGAAGAAACGAATTTCTTTGTGGAGTCAATTACGTTATCGAGAATTGCATCGCTTTTTGCGTGCAAATTGCGTGACAAACGCTTAAGCCTTTCGTGTGATTAAAGCCTCTTTTCCCATTAATTTTGACAGTTTTGTAAAAGAGTTGAGTTTAAAGTGTTAATCGAAGTGAAAATAACAATGAATTAAAAATTCAAGTTTTTGTAATCAGGGCGAAAAAGTTTTTTGGGAAGTGTCACGAAAGTAGTTGCTAAGTTGTTTAAATCGTGAAATGGTCGGCTTTGCGAATAAACACGATGCATGGTAATAAATGTCCGATTAGTGTAACTTTAATCCGAAGTGCGTTCATTGCGAATAAATGCATAATTGATCAATTTATTATAACAGATAATTGTACGTAATTTAAACAGTGACGCAAACGGCGGCTGTTGTTAGTCAAGCCATCTGTGAAATACCGACGAAACTGTTCGTTTCATTGTGTTTATTGCCCAGAAACGCTGACTTCTCGGAACAAGTGAATCCTTTTGTAGATTGCTTGCTTGCCAACCATTTGCAATTCCATTTAAAGTATACAAGTAACACAACCAAAGGCGCGTCACAAATAATGGCTGGATTGCCGCGAAGAATAATTAAGGTAACTATGTTCGCTCGAAGTTTAACGGACGCATGCAATGAGTGCAGTGAATGCAACCATTTTTTCAATTCGTCTCACGTTCGCTGCGTTTGACAGGAGACACAACGACTTATGGCTGAACCGGTGCCAGGAATATCGGCGATTCCAGATGAAAGTAATGCACGTTACTTTCATGTCGTTGTTGCTGGACCTGAAGGCGTAAGTATTCGTTTTCACTGGACGAGACCAGTGATCGGTGACTATAATGTTATTGACTTGTTTACCACCTTTTAGTCACCGTTCGAAGGAGGTGTGTTTAAATTGGAGTTGTTTTTACCAGAAGAGTATCCGATGTCAGCGCCGAAAGTTAGATTCATGACGAAAATATATCATCCAAATATTGATAAATTAGGTCGTATCTGTTTGGACATTCTTAAAGGTAAAATCGAAGTGTTCGTGCCAACAAATCGATTTGATTTGTTTTTGTTCATTACAGACAAATGGAGTCCTGCGCTTCAAATTCGAACAGTATTATTATCGATACAGGCCTTACTTTCTGCACCAAATCCGGAGGATCCTTTGGCGAACGATGTCGCAGAACAGTGGAAAATAAATGAAGGAGAAGCAATTAGAACCGGTACTGTGACGCATATTATGTTTGTTTTACTAACGTTTGTTGCATACAACCAAACAGCTCGCGAATGGACTCGATTATATGCTATGAGTGGTTAGTTTTATTTATCATTTTCAAATCGTTTCAAAAATTTTCGGCGAAAACATTGCTCTTTTAAAGAAATACAATTAAAGCAGTTAAAACCAAACAAAGCAAAGAGTAAGAACACATCGCATCGGTAAACGTTCTCGATTTAATAAAAAGCTTTTAAAACGATTTAATAAAGGTGTTATAAAGTATTCGAAGTGATAAATAACGACATAAAACGATAATTTTAATAACTTTTTACGTATTTTCCGGCCCTCTTATAAATGATAACGAATTTTTGAATCGGTCAATTGTCACGCGTCTGAATAGTCATCTGCATCATCGCTCTTGTCATCTGAAACTGTGCTGGATTTTAGATGCGACACCTGCACATCAGATTGATGATTGTTATTGGGAACAAGTTTGCCATTCTCGTCCTCTTCTTCGTCAGTTGATACGTGACTCGGACTCGACGTTGGACTCGGTGATAGTGCTCGCTGCAGTCGTCCTTTACTTTGATTCCAGAGATTATTTAATGGTCCATCGCGACCAAATAGATCGAGAAAATTGGTAATAAAGTCTCGCGATCGTTCTTCCCATCGCTGTAGTAAACCATGTTTTTTCTCCTCGTATTTATCCTTTAATTCGTCGAGTTTATTTTGTAACAGGAACTTCTTTTCATTTAAAAAAGATACGTTCATTTCCTTTGCAGAATAGCCACGTGCTAAGTTTCTGCGAACGTAAACGTCGTAATCTTTAACAATTCGGGCAACTAAATCGGACGTTGAAATGCCATCAGTTCTCTGAGTGGCCAGGAACATGCCTTTTCGCTTAATTTCCTGGTACACATCAGCGTTGTCTTCCTGTCCTTCAGCAATGCAACCATAAGGCAACTGATCGTGGGCAACGAAATCGATTTTGTTTTCGATTAGAAATGGTTCCGTGATTACCCACGGAGCGTCACGCACTACTTCGTCGACGTAACGACAGTGTCTCACTGCTTCGTACCTCTCCCACTCGTTCATCACAGTCTTGCCTTTGTATTTGTTCGTGTTTGCATCACTACAGACTCCAACAATCAGGTAAACGTTTGGAAATGCATTCTTCGCTTGCATCAACTGCCTCGCGTGTCCGGAGTGAAATAAATCGTAAATACCGTCAGCATACACACGAACTGGCCGTGAAGCTTTTGCAGCTGAATCTAAGGTTATCTTCACACTGTAATCGCAGTGTTCACGAACTCTGATCGCTTCCGGATCGTCAGAAAAGGCAGCCGCTGCCAGTGGTATTCGTTTAACTTCACCATCGCGTAGCATATCGATTCCCTCGTTGAGCACTTCACGTCGCATCCGTTTTCTGTTTGCCATTGACTAGAATCGAGTAATCCGAACACTTCAAATATGGAATTATCGCACAAATGCTCGCAATTCGTGTTTCCAAACGTCAGCAATAAAGGCACGTCTCAACAATGCGTCGAATACTGCTGACGAACCAATGTCACACAACGGTTGCACGCGACGATCCCTGGTCTAGAAACGTGAACATTGGGCTCTGTTTTTGCAAGGATCGCTTGAAATTAATCACATCACATTTTCGAGTGCTTTGTAAACAAACGATACACAATCGAGGATCAGTCGCTGCGCTGTAATGCTGACAGCGCACCAATTACGTAACGAAAATATGCAAATTCCAGGAAATCGATATATTTAACTTTGAAAATTCATAGCGCTCTCAATCGGCAATTTTTCACGTCAACATTCTACACATGACAAGTGAATAACAATTTTTTATAAATAAGTTATAAACATAAACTAAACATTCGTAAAATCATTCGAAGTTCGAACATTGTATACATTTTAAAACTTAAACAATGTAATGAAATGTAACATAATAAAATTTTGTTTTGCATTCATCTCATTCATTGCATCGTGCATTCATCGCTCTCGTTGATGAAAAGGTGATCTCCAATCAAAATTGTTCATGAAAAACCATTTTTGCTCCTTTTTCTTTGAGTTGCATTTGTCAACAGTCGGAATCGCGTTTTTAGTTTCAGTTAATTGTAAACAAAGTCGAGTTTTCTCGTGTTT
>NCKV01000529.1:0-16663 GCA_003675905.2 Leptotrombidium deliense
CAAAGAAAGACCACAATGAGCAGAAATAAAATAAATGTTCATCGTTCATGTTCAGACAGTAACACATGAAAAATGTTCGCACATTATTAAACGTGGACACTCGAATGCATTCAATTCATTCTGTTTTTATTTACAAGCAATTTTGTTGTCATTAAACGCATCGAAAAGCGTATAATTTGCCATGCCAGTCGCTTTTAAGGAGTGTACTCGTATTCGGCCGTTTTTGCGTTTTGCATGGTGAATATTGATTCACAAAAAATGCTAAACAAACGATATAATTACTGTCCTTTTATCTGCGAGTAATTAATTAATATTTACTCGGTTCGCTGTCGAATACTGAAATGGTAATTAATAATTGGAGGTTTTTAAGAAAAGGCACAGTAATTACAAGTAAAAACAGTAACAAAATGATGACGATCGACAGCACACAGTGAGTGTGTCTTTCTTTTAAATTTATTTGCAATCGCGCTGGGCACTGCGAGCCAAATGGCTGCACAAATATAAATTGCGTATTACACATTATTATGTTGCACACATTTTCATTTTAATCGTGCGTTCGGCAGTCGCCGCAAACAGTGATCGCAAAAACATTTTCACCGCTGGCATCGCTTCGATAAGCGACCAATGAATTCGATTATTAAAATTATAATTTGCAATTTGCACCGTTTTAAGCGTTCGCAAATATAAAACAATTTTCAATGATTTAAAGTAAACTTAAAGTCATTGATTACCGCGAAGCCTGTGATTAAAAGCGCTCAATTTGCGAAACGAATGGCAATTAATCGAAACACCGATCATTGAGTGTAATTTGCTTCGTTAAACTGTGTTTAATAATTTATAAAAGTTTGCGAGAAAGACAATTTAAGCGATCGATCGATCGTTTCAGTGAAATTTCAATCGACCAACAATTTAACGGTGAACACTTTACTTCGATTGAATATTAATCAAATGTTTTCTCGATTTCAATGTTCACAGATGGCGCTTTCACTTCTCGCACAAAAGTTTTTTGTTTACAAAAACTTTTCGTAATTTATTCACGAAAAACTTTTTTCTGAAACATTAATAAATCTTTTCGCGAATTTCTGAAAATCTAAGATTTAAATGTTCTCGAAAAGATGAAAAAAGTTAGTTTCTCAGCGAAAAGTGCAACAGATACGAGCGGTGAACGAATGCACGCACAAATTTAATAAATTGCTTGATGCGCTTCAATTACAAATATGAAACAGTGTAACTTTTTTTGCTTCGCGACAAATTTGTTGCGGAAAAATTAATTTATAAATCACAGCGAAGAAAGAGTGAACCCTTATCGAGTGGAAAGGCGCATAGAATTCAATTGCGGGGATTTATTGCGTTGCTGCTGCATTAATGTTAAATTTGTGTGACGTTTGCCGTGTCGCAGTGTGTGCGATCATTGCGGACGTGTTTTTCACTTTTATTTGGAAGCATTGCGAATGCAGAACGAAAAAAAGATGAAATCTTTAGAAAATTGTTGCTCTCTGCGAGCATATTTGTGTGTGTCTGTGATTTGTACGTTTCGTTACGCGGTCCGCAATTTTTTAGAGTCCACATTTCGTATTTCACTTGATTTCAAATGACATTAAATGGGGCAAAGAGCGGTATGCACGCAGCGGGGCCCCGCACATTGCGCTGCTCGTCCCGCGGCAAGCGATGCACCGCCGACTACTTCGCCTCTCAAACAGTATCGCAGCGAATTTCAATTGAAATATTATTTCTTGTTGCAAAAAACGAACACAGATACACTTTAAGCTCACGCATACATCGGCAATTGAAATGTTGCAAATTTTGTTTTTAATAGCGAATTTACTTGGTAAACAACGTAAAAGTTTCACGTCTCAAATTGAGTACAGTTCTCGCTATGCTAGAAATCGCATATTTTAATATTATTTCAAACGAAATGTGTGCAGCTAGTTGTGTAACTTTTGTGAGTGCATGCTACGCAGTTTGTGCACCTTTTTTATCTCATTTATAACAAACTCCTGAAAAGAAAACAGAAATCTGATACATTCGAAATTGTTTTCAATTCGCGTCACAGAATGCGAAGTGGCGATTGAAGATTCGAGTACTCAGTTCATAAAACATGAAATCTTTGTGCACAGATTATTTTAATGCGAAAGAATGCGAATTGCTCGCAATCGCGTTCAAATGCTCAGCCCAGCCTAAAAGTGTAAAAAACGTATTCTTCCCTCTGAGGCAATATTATCCAATTTCCTTGTCGAGAAAATTATTTATAGAATTGTGTGCAGTGAACAGTGAATGCAATGCTAGTGTGCCAATGCGAACAAACACAGTGTACTCGTCTTCGTCCGCTTTCTGTGAAAGCCAATAATTCAGAGCTTATTTCAACGTGAAGATTAATCACAATTATATGTATTCTTGCTCGTCTTTTGCTGCTTCTTTATTTTATTCTTTTCGCGAGAAACGAACGATGAACACAACTGAATAGCAGCACTTATAACAAGAAGTCGATTGGCGAACCGTTTTAACGACAATTTACTTGTAAAGAAATGAGCAGCGAACTCGAGCTGCTGTTGCTGCTCACAGCCTCCAGTAATTTGACAAACGAGCGTTGCCAATTGCTGCGATTGTTGCGAGTTTTTTGCAAACGTTATCATTGTTTTTGCTTTCAAATGATCGCTGACAATGCTGTTCGGCTCACAATCACTCGCTTCTTTCAGTGCATTCACAATCAACTGCTGTACATCTTCGAAAGAACTTTTCTCAATTTCAAAGCCCTTTTCATCCCTCAAATTTATCTCATTTTAAACGTCAAATTCTTGAAAAGATGAAAAATAGTATACGTTTACCTGTTTCCGAGAAAAGTAATTTTTGTTTATTATTTCCATATTTTGCGCAAAAAATGATGTGCTCATTTTTTGTTACGCTAAACGAAATTTTGGAACGAACGAAAAGAGAAAGGAATGTGTAACTGTGATTACAATGTAATGGTAATGCATTATTAGAGCGTATTGCGTTACAAAAGTGATTACAAGCACACATTACATACATATTTACTGGGAAACGGTTTGTTGTGCAGACAAACACAGACTGAAAACGAGAATAGCAGAGAAGTGAATTATAATTACGTTGCTGTTGCCTGAGTCGAACGAGGAACATACATTGCATGTACATGTACATGTATTTACGATTGCATGGCAAATGTAAAATATTGTTCGCAGGAATGTAACCGTTTTCTTTGCTCTTAATTCTCTTGTTTCTCAATTCCAGGCTCCGACTTCGATGAAATCGGTTCTGCAGGCTGCTTGGTTGCTGACGGTCGCATTCGGTAATTTGTTGGTTGTAATAATCATTGAATACCTCAAATTGGAAAAACAGGTAATTTGCATATTTGTAAAGGTGTGTTAAAAAAACGTTAAAATTCTGTATTTCTGTGGCGATTACTATAATTTCAAATACATTACTCGCGTTTATACATGTATTCGTTATTCGTTTCTTGTATTCGTTTAAACGTTACAAAACTAAATTCCTTTTCTTTTTCTCTCAACCATTCTTTTTGTCCGAAAACACGAAAACGAATACCAATTTGAGTTGCTTTTAAAGTGGTGGTTATACGATACAAGACTAGTAATACTTTATTAAGCATGTTTCTTTTTGCCCAAAACCTCGCATTACTGCATTACTGCTACACTACACATTGCACTGGTGCACACTACATTACACTACACATCATTTCTGCTGCCAACGTTCGTCTCGCGGAGTGTACACTGTACTTATGCACTCCTGGCCATCGCTTCGCTTAATTATCCCTTCTTTAAGACGCATTTTACGAGCGAAAAGAGCATTTTAACGTTTTAAGAAATTGCTTTTTGAGAAGTGCCTGACAGAAGCGGGGGAGGATTCGCGTTCTATTCGTCCGTGTAACTGCAGACATCGCGGTCGTCATCCTCTCCGCGCCTTCTCTAACAACTGCAACAAAGCGTTGCATTCAAATCAAAGCGAGCTCCGGAAAACTGTTAAAACTGTAATTTAATTCTCGAAATGTTCGCTAAAAACGGAAGAAAAGTGAAGTGATTGCTTTTCTTTCCGTGTTTCAAGTGCCCGTAACACCGAATTTCGTTGTTCAACATTTAGCCAATTACAGAAACACAACTCTCGACTAGTTTCGTCGAAATTTGCTTAAACATATATTCTTTGTGAGAAGCGTTTGTAAATGTGTTTTAATGTAACCTTTGCTAACGAATAATTTTCAGGCAACAAAAAAGAAGTAAAAAGTGAAGAAATGAGAATTGCTTTTCACTTGTTGTGTGCGTTTTGCGCAGACTGCAAAACAGATAAGGCGAAGGAGAGCTAAGAAGCTGTAGTTTCTTTTGCCGCGAGCGTTGAGGTGAATGCAGTGATTGCGTGACAAGGGTTTCGAAGGAGTAGGAGGTGGACAGCAGCAGCAGCAGAAGCAGAAGATGGCTGTCAGGCATCTCGGCGCTGAGCAACTCGCTTCCCTCATCTGAACACACTTCGAGGCATCCCTGTGAGCCCGGAGCTGTTTCTCAGACTATCATAAAATACTTTTTAATGGTTCTTTGTTAAGCAGCAGTTACATTACAGGCCAACAAAAAACGTATAAAGCAGGCATGATTTTTTAACCACTTTTTATTCGTCGCTTTCCTGTTTTGTGAGTGAAACGCGAACTAAGAAGAAACGAAAGCAAAGCGTCCGAAGAAAAAGTATCGAAAAATTGAAATTATGAGAAACTTTTTATTGAACGCAATGCGAAATGTACACACGCGAATAACGCGAATACCGCTGCTTTGCGGCTCATCTGCGGTCGCTGATGCAAGCCTGATTCGCTTTGCTCTCCTTTTTCATCTCTTTACGTCGCCAAACGTAATTGAAATCGCGTTTTAATACCATTTGCGTGCACACAACGACAAAAAATAGCATGCTACTGACGCGTATATATGCATTGCATTACTTTTATGAAAAGATAAAAGAAAGCAGAACAATGCACAAGAATGCGGTGAAATGTCATTGCTGCAATTGCGATGACACCTTTTTAGCGAAACAACATTTGTTAAGCAAACGTTTTAATTTCTCCTTAAATGCAGACACACGAATTCTTCTTTTTCGCTGGTCTTATGGCGTTGGATATGATCGTGTTCGCAGTGATGGCTTACTTTTACGTTTACGTTAATAATGATGCAAACGATTCACGCATAGAGAGCGACAACCAAAAGAATGATGGCAAAGAGAAACAGAAAGTGAATTATGTTAATAATGGTTACGAAGAAGACTCCAAATTCTAAGTGCAGCAGAGCTGCACCCAAAAGTTCTAACTTAAACTTATAGTTTTACAATTCGCGAAAAAAAGTTTTCTCGTTTCTGTATCTCGCACTTCTCTTCGCGAATCACACTTCTATCGACACTTCTTCAGTTCTCTTCTTTAACGACTGCTAAACTCTGTTCATTCTTTATTTTGCGTGAATAAAGTTGACGAACAGTCAGTGAAAAACTTTTTGACCGAAATGAGCTCTATGCTAAATATATGTGAAAAGCATTTTGTGTCCATTTGTAAGGCTCAGAAAGTGCATTAAAAGGTTGAAAATCGTTGCTGTGTCGGTGATGTACTGATGACAGAATTCACTGTGGGCTCGAATAAAGGCTCTCCATTATGTGTCCGTCTCAATGAGGAGTGTGGCAGTGACTCCATTCTCTGCGCACAAAAAGTTCATCTCTTCTTCTTCTTCTTTTTCTAGTTATTATGCAAAAATAGCTATTTTCGTGCACGCAATGAACGCGGCGTTTATGCAACAGGTGGTTGTGTGCCTGTTGTGTGTAGCCATTGCACTGGACTCTCACGCACACACGGCACTGGACGTCCGACTGTCGACGAGTGTCTCGCATTTGCGTTTCTTTGGACGTCCAGCAATGTTTTTGTAACATTCCACAAAAGAGCGTAAATGTGCTTAATGTCCACTTTTCTGACCATATTTTGCATATTCCATTATGTTCCGCTGCCCACTTTTGTCCCAATTTCTAGTTTCGTAACTTATATATAATTGAATATTGAATGCAATGAGTGCTGCATTTGTGCGATGTACTTTGCATTTGCGACAACAGAGTTCTAATACCAATTGAAAACAATATTTTCAATGCTGTTTTAAAAAAGTGATGCATTTTTGCGACAAAGAAACAGCAGCGGTTCTTGTGAGAGTTTTTTGTGCAAAATGCAAAAAATTGTTACTATTTTCGAGAGAACAAACGTTTAATACAAAAGATGTTGTGCAGTTTCTTGAAAAGCGAACTTTTCATTTGACGTCTGCAACGAAAACGGAATAAGGAGAAAAGAAGATGCGAATCGGAGTCTGATTCGAGTGTATAGATTCGAATGCGTCGAAAATAAGTGGAACGATTGGAGTGTGTATGGTGTAATGTATGCATTTCGTTAATTAAATTATAGAAGAGAAGCATAATATTGTGGCGTCGAAACAGAGTGCATTCAATAAAATTCCGGATTATTTTTGCGAATGAACTTTAAAATACAATTTGCAGCTACCGAAAGTCGTGACTGTAAACGCCCCATGCAACTCGCATCAGGCGACACCCTCGTTTTTCTCTCAATTTTTATTTACATTTTTTGCTTCACTTCTATTTCTCGTTGCAAAATCGCCCTCTGCAACCGATGCACGGACAACAGCAGCAACAACATTCGTACATACACAAACTGTGCTCACAAAAGAACCACGCGATCGGCACCCTTGCTTTTCGAGTAAAAAGATGTTTTTTGTAAAATTCTCCGTTAAAAATTATTGTACATTCTGCAAAAAATAGTGAGGCATGAACCTGTCACCATTGTCAGTGTATTTAGAATTCCGCGTCATTGTGCCACAGGCAAAACGCCGCAACCAAAGCGCGACACATACAAAAATACTCGAAAATATTTAAATCGCAGAACAAAGACCGGTCATCACTTCTCAGCTTTCTATTAGAACTGGGCATAAACATGTAACAAGAGACGACCGTTTCATTCTAATAAAAGTTGAGACGAAAGAAGAAAGAGACGAAAATACTGCGAAGTTGCATGAAAAGTATAGATATTGTATGAAACGCTGAGAATACAGTAAGTTGCACAGTTGTACAGTAAGTTGCATATAGTGTAATTTTAAGTTGTTGCTTAAATAAGAACGCAAATTTTTTCTGATTGCTTTCATTCGGTGTTGCATTCATAAGACATTTAAATTCGCGACGATTAATGTTTGCGTTTATTTGTCGTCGAGATATGATTACTTTTACGCTGCACTTTGTCTGCGTCTCTTCTCCTACAAGTACTTTACTTTAACTCAATAAATGCCATGTTTTTATTAATTGCGATATATTTGTTTACGTTCATTTTTATCAAACGTTGTAAGATTTGATTAAGGTGTCATTTTCCGGTATATTTAACCAATGTTCAATTTTCAGCGATGCTTACGTTTTCGACGCAATTTACCCGAGACGTTTTGTTCGCAATGTTTTTGTTATGCTATTTCGCCTGCGGTAAGACAACGTAAAACGTGTATGATGATGGTGTACTATTTGGATCGTGATTTGGCTACAATGCATCACAAACGACTGTACAACGAAGAAAATTGTTTTCGAATGCAGTAGTAGTTGTACGCGAATAATGGATATGCTGAGGAATATAAATGCGTAACAGTGCATAACACGCCGCCGAAAGTGCACCTGAATCTTTCTTTGGTAATCAAGAAATGTTGTAAATTAAAAACGTCGAACGAGACGACCACCTCTTTTGCTCGAATCGCCCGTTTTGCTCTTTTTTTCATCGATTATTAATTGACTGCTTGTTCGTTCTCATTTAAAAAGTACACATGTTTGTGTACTATTTTGAATGAGAAGAGAGCAGCGATGAGAAACAGTGAACAGCGAAACAGCTTCTGTGAGCGCAAAACGAATTCTGGTAGCTTTAATGAGTGAAAATTAGATGCCGGCAAATTATTTATATCAACTTTTTCAACATTTTTCTTGCAAACTTTTGTTGTGCAGTTTTGAGTACAAAAACTGAAACATCACGAATTTTGTTATTACTTCAAAATAAATGAACATTTTAAATTAAAATAATAATTCTCAATATTTAAATAGAATTATTTATAATTAACATTTAAGTCGCTCATCCGTCGACAATCATCTTCGTTTCTTGAGTCTCCTTCACATTGGAACTCGTCGTGTCCGGTAATTCGTAGCGCGCGTGAGTTCGCATGTGTCGCGTGATCATATCCCGTCGACACGCCGCGTACGGACACTGCGGGCATTTGTACGGCTTTTCGCCGGTATGTGTCCGTTGATGAGTACTCAGATGATCACTTCGACTGAACACCTGTCCACACACACGACAAGTGTACGGTTTTATGCCGGTGTGCAGTCTCATGTGTCGCGTTAACATATCGCTTCTCGCGAACGACCGCTTGCAAACTTCGCACACATACGTCTTCGCAGTCGTCTCATGTTGTCGACTTCGATGACGACTTGCCACGTGTTTCGCGAGACGATCCTGCAGCGAAAACACTTGACTGCAAATCTGACATGTATAGTCTGGTCGCTGACCGCTCACATCACTCACTGTTTTGACGACGAGATCCGAATTCGCGAGCTGCTCGAAGTTCTTTGCGGTCATTTCATGCTGACGACTTCTATGACGACTCGCTATATGTTTCACGAGTTTCTCGTGCATCGAGAACATTTGACTACACACCGGACAAGTGTAGTCCGGTCGATGACTACTGAGGTCACTCGCGTTGGTCGCAGTCAGTTCCGGATTGGCGGCCGAATATTTTACACAATCGGTCGCGTCTGGCGGCGATGCTTGTGCCACTGGCGATTTCGAGGCGAGTATTAGTGGAGGAGTGAGTGCAGGTTCAGTCTTGATGTGTGTGAACACGGATCTATTCGAAGAGGCAGGAATGTCGAACGCTGCGAGGTGCGTGGGCGTTGTGCTCGCATGCCTATGCGGCGTTGTAGCCGACGTTACGGGTGTTTTCGGAGTGGAAGACTTACTGCTAACTTCTGCGGTTAGATTAATCGGGAAGAGTGGAATACCGGCCGGATTGCTCGCGGACGCGTTCAGACTTTCGGTTATAATACTGACGAACCGATAATCGGGACGTTGGCTGTTGAGACCACTGATTGTTCGCACGATCCATTCCGGTGGAGGAATCGGTGGGAATGTAAACTTGAGCGATTCTAGAGGGTGATGTGGTGAGTAAGGCGTAATCGGTGATTTGGCGAGGTTCGTGGTAATCAGCGGTGGACTGCAGTCAGGTTCAGTTTTGACAGCGGTGAGCAGTGGTCGACTGTTCGGAGGAGGAAAGTTAAAGACTGGCACATGATTGTAGGGATGATAGTGTTGCGTTTGCGGAGTTCTCGGTGTTCGAGGACTGGAAGAATCACTGGCCGTGTCAGTGGTCAGATTGAGAGGAAAGAGTGGAATGCTGGCCGCGGATGATGTTGTCGACGTCAGACTTTCGGTGATAATACTGACGAAGCGATCACTGATAGTTTTCGGACTGACAGTCGACGACTTGAGCGAAAGATCGAGCGGCGAATCTTGAGGAGTGGACACGTCCGAATCGAGACTGCCGCTCTTTTGCGCAACAGGTATCCGCAGAGGTTTCGGCTTCGCGATAAAGTTCGCGGGCATCATAATTGTTGCGTTGAGAAGCGAGTCGCGAAAATTCAGTGGCGAGGATGACACCGAAAAGGTCGGCATCCGTATTGAAGTTGTCGACGAGTTGAGTAAAACTGCACACATCGCAAACTGCACTCCGCAAATATCAGATGAACTTCTTGAGTTGGGAGCAGTTCTTTGGATAGCATCGCTCCTCCTTCGCCCATGGCATACAGCGGCACGCAGCAACCACTTACGAACACCGCCACCGCCGCACCTCTCGCTGCCCCCGTATTCCGACGACTCGGATATCGAGTGTTGCCAGTTGCCGCTGCCAACCGCTGCTCTTCACCTGAACTCGCGACGACAGACCTGCAAAAAGGAATCATTTCGATGAGCGAAACACGAAATAGACACAATCAACTCACGCATTCACTATGAACGGGCTAATCGCATTTCAGACTCGACACTATTTATTAATAACAACGCGACACAAGTGCAGCCAAAATAGCGAATTGAAGAAACAATGAAGCGAACGTTACTGTGCTGTGTGCACATTAATTTGATATTACTGTGTTTGCAAAACACGAAAGAAATTCACAGTGCAATATTTATGTTCGTAACGTCCTTAATTTTCGCGAAAGAATAATTACAGTTTTATTAATAAACATGCAAAACGCAGCGGCAGCGAAAATGAAACAATTCACTGTCTTGAAGAATGTGCGAAATGCGCGATTAGCATTCAACGTGAGCAACGAAAGCGGAGCTCACAGTTCGCGAGATTCGTGTCCGAATACTAATCGAATAGCGAAATGTGTCGTTTTTGGGAAATGAAATGAATCGAATTCAATGAACCGATTTCGCTGTTTTTGCTCATTAATTTCTGTTTTCAATTTTTTTCTGTTTGAATTAATTAAATGGAACAGTTTTACAGTCGACTATTAGAGACCATTTCGACCGCTGGTCGCACCGCAAACGATCTGAGTCCTGCGCTGAGATCGATGATTGCTTTCGGTGTGTGCGGTGCAGGTGAACAGATAACGCGACGAGTGAACAGATAATGTCGAGTGAATACTTTTCGGTCTTATTTTATCTTTTTGCTGCTAATACTTCAATGCCACTCCTCGCAAACTAAGCATCTAATGTTTTTTATGGCCATTATTGCGGTTCAAAATCTTTGCTTCTGCTTTTGCTACTTCTGTGTTTTTCTGGACTTTCTGCTTCTGGCAATTGTATCCAGTTTTGTTAAAAAGGCGAGTTCTGCAGCCGTGTATTCGCGGCACGTACACCCGTATTGACCGAAGCATCGAGGCTCCCCCTCTTTGCCTGTTGCTTTGCTGCTGTTCACGCTCTCGACTTCATTAAAAATCGTCCAACGTTCAGTTACGTTATTGCGAACAAACTACCTGCAACACACTATTATTACCCGCCTGTACACTGCACCTCAAGCTTCTACCTCTTCTTTTTCTTCGCTCACTTCGATTCACGTCTGTTTTCTCAGCGCTCAGCGCGCATCAAAATCTGAGTTCGCATGAAAAACGTGCGAATAATCTTTTGCAACATGATTATTTGTTATCTTACGCATCCTCGTTTACTGCTCGCTTTTCGCGTTTACATTTAAAAAACATGCAAAACAGAAAGCAAAATAATAATGCCAATGAAAACGAGTGAAGGCGCACTGCTCTCTCCGCTCCTGGAATGCGGAGTGTCGTCGGACCACGCAAAGCAGTGAAGCACATCAAAATTTAACGTTTACATTCGAATGTTTTGTCCACCGCCGCAGCATTCAAACTACGTCTTACCTCTACATAACTGTGCATATTTTTTAAGTTACTTTCGACGCAACAATACAACGGAAGATGGTTGAAAGAAAACGGGCAGAAGCGGTCCTCCGCACCATTCACGTTCGAATTGAGCATTTGGCTCTCAAAATCGAAACCTGCTGCAATCATTACGTAAAGTGTATTTTGGGCTTGTTTCCGCCTGTTCTTAGCGTTTCATAGCATTTCGCTTTCTTACGTGAAAAGTACAAAAGCAAAAACGGCTACTTTAGGGACGGTTACATGGGTGGGGCGCCCTCCGTGTGTCTGGATGAGTCCCGCTTTTCTCACGCTTTCCGGTCCTCTTTTTATATCGCTTCTCTTCTCTTCAATTGATCGTCGGAACACACCAAGGCTGACATGTCACAAGTCCACCGATAAAAGTGAACATTTGAGAAATGTGCGCGTTTACAACGCGATCTACTTTATAACACGAAAAGCTGAATTTTACGGTACCTTTGCACCAAACACAACGACTGACGCACCGCAAATGTAAATCACATTCAACTGCAGCAGTGTGTTGCGATTACTTTTCCTCAATTACCATGCGGACAATTATCCGCTAAATACCTTTAATGCTCAGTAAGACATTCCTTCACATTTTCGGTCACTCTTCGAATAAAAACGAAAAATGATATTTTTTGCAAACAACGAATAAAAGTTTAGCAAAAAAGTTTTTCTCTTACAACCAATGTGCAAAGATGCACACAGCAAAGTGATCGTTGTTTAATTAGAGGTTTAGCTGAAATTCGACGACAGCAATGATCGAGTCGATATGATTGCAAAGCGGAGATTCAACAAATTTTGCTGCGTACAGCTTGCGAGAGTAAAAAGTTAACGAGTATCACTCACATTGAATGATGCTTCCATTCGCGAGCGTGTTGAACACTGAATAACACATCAACATTTAGAGAACAAAAGGATGCGGAGATGGCAGAGAGATACAGAGATGCAGAAGTTCAAGTTCACGGACGTCTCCTTGATATTGAACTTCTCATCGATTCGACATTAGCAGCGTTCAATGGTTGAACGCGGCAACACTTACGCACGTAATGCAATAGCAACACTGGGAGAGCATTATTTCGCATATAGCCGAAAGAAGCGAAACAATTGCCTTGACGACCGTATCCTTGAATCCTTGGAATAACGTAATCGGATGCGACAACAAACGAAATCGCATCAGATGACTGTTCCTATGGAAACCTCATCTCAATGTTTTTCCTGGAAATGTTAACCGATGTGCGTTTATTCTTATTTATTTATTTTCTGTAATCTGTATATGCTTCAATTTATTGATTCTAATTCTCATTAATTTCAAAATTGCAGTGCATGAAAAAACTAACTGTTCGTTATATAAAATTAGCGAGCCTGTTTAAGGCTTTAAAATAGATCGCGTTATAAATGCACAAATTTGTCAGATGTGCACTTTTATCGGTGGACTTTTGAAGTATTAGTCGCTTCTAGTGAAGTATGCGAAATACTATGAAACGTTAAGAACTGGGTGTAACAGGTCCAAATACAGTTTACGTAATGATTGCAGCAGGTTTCGATTTGAAGAGCCAAATGCTCAATTCGTGCGTGAATAGAGCGGAGGACCGCTGCTGCCCGTTTTCTCTTTCAACAATCTTCCGTTTTATTGTTGCACATCTGATTCCATATCACTGAAAGCATTGCGCGTCATTTCTCTGTCCGATCGTGATTCTCAGCAAACAAATTCGAATAATAAGCGTGGTTGTAAAAACTTTTTGATCGCATTAATGTATTTTAAATGTTATGTTACATGTATATGTATGTGTAAGGTAAACAGCATGTATTATGTTGTATTTTGATTTAGTTTCGATTCACTTTTCGAAATGGAATTAATCAAAGAAATTCATATAATGTATGTTATGAAGAATCAACGTGATTGACGTTTTGTCGCGCAAATTAAGGTTAGATTGCTATTTGCTGTGTAAACCGTTATACAGTATTTAGTAATGTCGCAAAGGTTGAATGCCTGGGAATCACAATTAGCTAATCTGTTTACAAATTTGAAAGTCGAAAGTTTCTAATTTAGCAAATGAATGAAATGAAACTTTTCATGTAAATACAGCTGCAACTACGTTTGAATTCCTTAGATCATAACAAAAGGAGAAGTTTCGTTTCCGATTACCGTTGCGTGAGAAAGCGAAAGTGCTGTAAACAAACACTTTTGACCTATTTTCTCAGAGGGGTAAACACCAGTAACACAATAGCGAAAATCACACAAACAACGTGTACAATGATTTGAAAACAAACTTTTCAAAAGTTGAGATTTGTGCAATGCTTTTCAATTTCATATGCCTACGTAATTTTATTGTATTTCATTTTTTAATAATAATAATTGCGCAAGCATCCTCTGCTGTATTGATTGAATAATAATTGTTTTCTCACAATTTTAATCATGAACAGCATTTGACATTTTCTGAATATTCCCAAACAAATGTATTTTCCACTTACAAAGCGAAAATTTGACGCAATGTTACAATTAATTAACCTTTTGTGTTTTTTTATGCTGCCGTCTGTGTCAAATGCTTTTGTATTGAGGAAGAATTTTGTAAATAAAAACATTGGTTGAGCTAATTTGTTATTAATATTTATCGAAATTGTGCTTCACGAGTGTCTGCTCACAAATTAACAATTATTTTAAAAGTAAGTATTGACTTTTAACATGAAACGGTATATTCGAATTTAATTTTTATGATGAGTTTTATTCTGAAAATGCTTTTATTGATTAACTTTTTACATTAATTTACTGGCTATAACAGAATTGTTATCTTCCGTAGTTTATTTTTCACAAATGAATAAATTGAAATTGAAATCTATACATGTCGTTCTTTGTTGGTCAAGTTAGCAAACGCATTTTAAAGTAGTTGGTACGAAAGTTTTACAGTATTAATTCACAGCGAAAGTTTTTTAATTCTTAAGAAAGCTTACTTTAGCCATATCAAGCCTTTCGACGCAGTAATGTATTTTTTCACTAACAATAAGGATAAGGATTCATTGCGGTGAAAATTGATTTGGTACCAGCGATGATTCGTTTAATTATTATTTCACTATTCATCACCTTTATTCATGGAACGACAAATTCTCAACTCATCGAATTCGATCACAGTGAATTATTAATTATTGACACTGATGCGGGAAGTGATGATGCAGCTGCAATTATGTTGTCGATATTTGCGTGCAGCGAGGAAAAAATGAAACAGTACCAAATAGTTGCAATAACGACTCTATTTGGAAATACAATTGTTGACAACGTCGTAAACAACGTAATTTTAACATTAAAAATTATGAACGCAAACGTGAGTTCAATAACCTAACGAAATTGTGTAATCAGTCTCATGTTGATTAACAGAGTATTCCAGTGTATCGAGGAGCGCACAGTTCACTTGTCAGCGAATCGTTAACTGATTCGTACTTTGGAAAAGATGGTCTCAGCAACGCTTCTTATTTCTATGAGACGTCTCACGGTCAACTGCAATCGGAACACGCAGTAAACGCGTTAGTTAGACTCGTTAAACAATTTCCAGAAAGAATCACCATTCTTTGCATGGGTCCACTGACAAATATTGCTCTTGCATTTTTGATGGAACCAAACTTTTTCCGACTCACAAAGCATATTTACATTTTGGGAGGAAATGTAAATGCTGTTGGCAATGTGAAGCCAACTGCCGAATTTAACTTCTTTTTAGATCCAGAAGCCACTCGAGTTGTTTTAAAAAACGCAGTTTGTCCAGTCACCATTGTTCCTTGGGAGACATTAAAAACGCATCCACTGTCTTGGGTAGTATTCAATGTAAATTTTGATTACTAATCCTTCTTCTCTCGTTAATAGGAGTCTTACAAAAAACTTACCGATTTAAACACGAAGAAAAGTGTATTCTTTCAGCAAATCACTAAAGTTTTATTCGACAGAAAAGGTATGTAAAAATCATTGTTAATATTGAAAGTAATATATTCCCACAGATCCGGCATTAAATGGATTCGGAGGAGGAGACTTTCTGTTAGCAGCAACTTTCTTTTACCCAAAAATTATTTTAGGCACTGAAAGGTGGATGATTGACATTGAGTTGAACGGATTTTTAACAAGAGGACAGTTGGTAGTTGATAAACGGGTCGTGTTGCCGAAAGGGTTCATATTTGTTGTAAAATTGAATACAGAAATGTTATTTTATTTATACTACAGAACGCTTATACATTAACGTGACAAGTTTATTGTTTTAACGTAATCATCAAATTACAAATAAGTATAACCGAATTTAATTAGTGATCATTTTTAAATTAAAAATGTCCCAATTTTAAGCATTGTAAGTTATTTATACTGCAATTTCAATACATTAACGTTTCATTCAGTTTATTATGTAGCCGGGGGGGGGGTAATAATACGCTAATACCTACTACCGCACTTTATCTGACATGGCAACCGAAATGTTTGGTCCTAAGATACGTAGTGTTGTTAAAGTGAGGTGGCAGATTTGAATGCCTCAATCGCTTAAATTTAATTTCTCATAAGCGATGTGTCGTCATTTCTTCTATTTTGTTTGTTCTCGAAACATTTGAACCACTACGCAACAACCCCTTCAAAGGAAGAGGTCTCCACCACACATGCAATGTCAAGTTTTATTAATGCTATCTACTTTCGTAATTTAGAGTGGCTTGTTTTCAGAGGAACCACGGAATGCGCATTGATTTGATCAGATTGAGTAAATCGGGCGGATGACATAAGTCCGTTTTAACAGGTGTCCATAAGCGAAAGGCAGTAATTGAGGTGTTCAACTGTACATTGATTTTATAAATTGTATATTGAACCATAACATATAACAGGTGATGCAACGTCAGCTCAAATGTTTCAACGAACAAATAACAAGGTTTAATTTGAATAATCGAGTTTTACCGCAATAAACATGAACGTATTGGCAGCTGATGAATAATTTTATTGTTACTGATGAGTTTAGTTCGACACTGAATAATAAAAACGGTTGAAACAATGAATTTTAATGTTATTTATACTTTTGGTAAGATATCATTCTGATTAACTTATGTTTCAATTGTGAAAATTTTCAAGTTATTATTGGCTTTGTATTCACCGAAACACATGAGATTGATCATACTATCAGTGGCTTTTACGTTTTCAGAAAATGCAGCAATGCTCAAGGAACTATTGTATCAAACCCTGAAATTACTGATT
>NCKV01000530.1:0-16641 GCA_003675905.2 Leptotrombidium deliense
ATGAGAAAAGAGTGAATTAATGAATCGGTAATGCTTCACGAAAAGCTCTCGTTTAACACAATTAATGCACAAAAAAGTGGAAAATGAAACGATAAAGATTCGTGATTGAGAAAAGAATCACTGTCACCACAAAGCGATTCAAGTTTAGTGAGACAACAACAAATACAGTCTGCTTGAAGATAATTGAATATGATTGAAAATGATCGTTTAAAGAACACCAGTGAAGCCATGCGAGTGAATAACAGTCGCTTAATTGTTAATTGTTACAAAAGTCAGACTCGATAATTAAGAAAAACACATAAAAATTTGAGTTACATGAGCAAAATGCGCGACGTTGTTGTCAATCAATAATTGCATTTAATGAAAGAATAATGTAAAACTTTTGACGAGTGATTGACCCAGCGTAATTGTTAAGAGTGAGTGAAAGAGTTATGATCACCTTTATTAGCTTCTCTCTGAAGAACCAGACGTCTTCTTCCTCGTAAAAACTGTTTATGTTTTCTTCTAAGGCTTCACTGCAGGAACGAGAAATGATTTGTTTTCGACTGATCATCTTTCACAAACACGTGAAAATGAGATTCAACAACTCTTTCTTCTTGATTACCGATGTTCACGATGCTTGAAGCTGTAAAAAGAATGTAATTTACAACAAGCGTCGGCAGAAGAAAAAGATGTTCTTAATTCGATGGAAATTGCCATTAAATTGAGTACTCGATTAATTTTGTAAACGAAAAAAGTGTTCAAATGCCCTTTAATAGAAATTTAACGAACAATGAGAAACTTTTTTGCTTTCAAAGACAATGAACTTTTATTATTTGAGACGTCGATTTTTAAAAACGAATCTCTTCTCGAATATCACGTTAATCGTGATTACATTAACCAATTTTCATTGCTTGCGTTTTTCAACGCAAAGATAATTGCGTACAAAAACTGAAATGCAATATTTTATACACTTTTATGTACGCTTGTCTAAGTCATTTATTGTTCTACATGCACAATGTTAAGCCAACTTTTAGATACAAATGTTCGCTGAATTATTTGCTGCGAACTTTGTATTCTACGCGAAATTGCTTAAAAAAGGAGTTTCGCCATTAAATATGGGTGTATTGCAGATTCACCGACTTATTAATGCGATAATCATTGTTATATTAAAAAGTAGCTGCAAATGATTAAAATTCTTCGGTTTCTTTAAAGCGAACTTAGCAGTCAAGCATTTTTAGTGCAATTTCGTTTTTGGGATATAATTAACTGCAAAAGAATTATGATTACGATTACTTTTTTTAAAATTGAGTTCTAATTTAACCACTAAAAACATTTTGAATGTTACATTATTATTTTCCATAAAATTTGAATTTAAAGGAAATATTTCAAGTGAACTGTTCTCGAAAAACAGAAGAATAAATGTCTTCGTAAATGTTTGCATCGCTTAACCTTTCAAAATTTGAAAGAAGGGTTGAAGAGTTGAACGAATGTTGAAACAAATTTGCGAGCCATGAACAAGTATTGTGAATAAAATATATAATTCGTTGAACATAAGCATATAATAAATAAATTTTTTGCTTACCTTGAATACAGTGAATACAGAACGTCGTGAATAAAGCAAACGAAGAGAAAAGAATAGTTCACCGATGCATTGAAAAACTTTTTTCGAGCAAAAATTTGTTATGCAAACTCAGTACGAGCAAGTACTTGTACAACAGCACTTTAAATTTAAATTTTCTACACATTACAAGTTTCCTAATTTAGTTACACACAAGTGTAAACTTTACGTGCACATCGGTTACATTCATCTTTGAATGAGTTATTTACTCGAAAATGGCAATTATTTCAAATTAAAAGAGCAAAACAAACAAAGAAACACAAGATTCTTACCGTTGATTGAAAAGCAAAGAAACAGTGAATCATTGAACGAATTAGATGTTTATTTTGATGTTCGACGAGTGTTCAATAAACGAAAATAAAGTGAACACAATTTGCAGCTCACATTTGTTTCAGACGTCAAAATCGATCACGAAAATAGTAAATCATAACAATGAGTGAAACTTTATAGAAATTATAAATAGCAGTTTCGCAAAAAGTGATGAAACAGAAAGAGTGATGAATTGCGAGTATTTGTTTGTTATGAAACTAAAAAACAAGCGTTTCGTTTTTGAAAACGTTGATTTCAACACAATATTAAAAGTGCCAAAATATATGTATCGCAAAGTCGGCGATGCATTACAGTGACTGTTGTACTGAACTGGGTTAAATGTGGAAGCTTTACGTTGAGCATTTATACCCAAAACTCGTTGTATTCGTTTTTACTGTAGAAATGTATCCAAAAACTACAAAAGCTGTGCAATCGTTTCACTCTGTTTTAATGACTAAGTTAATGACCTCTAAGTGGACATTCATTATTTCTCATCATTTGTCTTGCTCTTGAATTGCGAATAATTTTCGTGAAATTTGTTGTTTTTTATTTAATTAAAAATAAAAATATGAAACATTTCATGTCTCGCAATTGAAAAACACAAGCAAATTAGAGGTTAATTACAAAGTTCAATCAGAAACATATAGTTACATTAAAATATACAAAATTCTCATAATTAACAATTACCGTTGAATGCTTCGTAAATTCAACTAACATTGTACGTTAATCTATTTTTTACGTGTGTTTACAAATTATGCATACATCGCAACAACAATGCAACGAATCGTTGTTTTCAATTTAAGATCACCGTTCGATGCACACTCGTTTTTTCTCAATTATCGTTTCATCGAAACACGTACAATAATAATAACGTACACAATAATGTTCATCTTGCCAAATACTACTCTCTTCATTCCGTGCTTTTCGGGTTAATTTCGTTGAAAAATATTTCGAAAAAAACAACAACAATGGAATGCGTGTGCAATTGCAATTGATTCGATCAATGATCAGTGATCACAATGCAACTTGTGAAACTTCCTTCTAATTAAAATGTTAAAGAAACAAGACTCGGTAAATTATTGTGATTAACTGAGCATTAAGTAATCGTTTCACATTTTTGTTGTTTACAATTCAATTTACGTTTCACAATTGATTTCGAGAAATTATTTCGATCATTGTTTTTTAGATCTGAATAAGTGATAAACTCACAGTAATTTCACATCACTGAATGCACAAAAATAAGTTTTAAAATTCAGAGCCTGAGGAATGAAACAAATAGTAAAACAAGGAAATTGATTTTGTGCAGCAGACAACCGAGGCAACAACTTGTATGCTGAGCGTCAACATACTCAATTTTAATTCAATATTCAATACGCTTTTTCAATATTATAAACGCTCTATTTAATTAATTGACACACTCCGTCATTTTTTATAATATCTTTCGTTATAAATTCAATTTTTAGATGTGACGTCAAGTTTTTTAGTTTTGTTTTTCAAAGTTGTTCAAACTGTGTATCGATCAAGAAAGTGAATTCACTTCAAAAAGCGCCGCATATTCAATGACACTTTTCTTCAATTATACTCGCCGAAATGATCGCGTTTAGGATGAATTGTTTGCCGAATAAATTATAAATTTCTTTTTGTCGAACATGAACAACAAAAAATTTATCACCCAGAAAACGTGATGATGAAACGACACACTTCTTCAGTACACACACATCTTTGGACATAAAAATACACACATCACCATTTTAATATTAGATCCAAATGCAAAATGAGACGGATTAGGCTCATTTTAACTCCAAATCTCAAAGTTCATACAGCAAATTTTTCAAAGCAATTTCATTCAACTTTTGAAACATTAAAAGGATACATTCAAATCCTAAAGTGTTGCATACTGTTTGTGCTTCTAATTTTTGACTCATATTGCCCTCGAGAGCGAGGGCTGCAAAAAATTTTTACGTACTGTAAATCATGTCCCACTACACGGTAATCTTTAGTAAAAGGCGAAAGATTAATCCGCTGATTTGCAGTGAGACAACAGCTTAACATGAGTTGTTGAGAGCACACACGCGACTCCATCTCGTCTCAGTTAAATTACAGTTTTTATATATCAAGCGCTATTACGCATCGTTACTGGTAATGTAATCAGTCTTTTATTAATCACTAAGCTACAAATAAACTTCTAAACTATATTTTTTTACTAAAAATGTCTTTGAAATTAATCTTGAACTTGTATTTTAAATTATTTTTAAACACCATTAAAATATTATTTAATTAAAGATGCACAAGATGTCACTCACACGTCAATCACACTTGTTCTCAAAGTAAAGGAACGAGAGACATAGAGACGTAAAATTCATTACAGTAGAACCTCCTCTTTATTTCCTTAATTTGGAGGTTCGACTGTTCTATTTGTGACAAGTGTTGAAATATATCAACAAACAAATGTTGCGAAAGAGTAACTTCTCGTCAGAGTGTACTTACTTTTTTCTCATTTATTAATTTTTCCTGTAATTCTTTTGTACTTCCTTCCAACAAATTGCAACGCAATTATGAGCATAATTGCAATTGAAAGAAATAGCAAATTAATGTAAATAAGGATATTTGGAAACCGTTGAATGTAGTAACCGATTAGAACAGGTAGTCCGCAGGCGTGTAGTAAGTTATTGGACATCGAAGCCAAAGAAGACATCAAATCGGTCATTTTTATTTCAGCGTGGAGACAACTTAAAATAGTGGCAACTGCCGGACCACTACCAAAACTAATCATTATTCCTCCGATCCATAAAAGTATTTCTGAATACTTTCCAAATAATATAACAATCATGTTTCCCAACAACATGAGAGTTACTAGAGTTATCAACATGTTCTTAGGTCTCAATTTAAGCGAAATGAAAATATTGACAAAGGATCCAGTGCCCATCGCTAAGGCAAATGCAGAGAGCATTAAATTGCCTTTCGCTTTTGAAAACTCAAGGTCTGAATAGACCACAAATGTGGTCCAGAATTGGAGAAAAGCGATGTTTTTAGCTGCCATTAGAAAAATCAATGCGATGTAAATCAAAGCAATGCACCAGTAAATTCTTCTGTTAATTACACAGTCTTCGTTTTGTATTTCTGCAATGTTTTCAAATTTTGAGTGATGAATATTCCAGTGTTTTGAAGTTTTTGCAATCCATAGTTGCAGACAAAGGGTAATAAAAGCTGCAATACTCATTACAAAGCCGAGTGATGCATATGGGATCCAAATTTCTGATTTAATATCTTTGCTGATATCGTGAGAAAAGTCAATTATAACAGACAAATCGTGTTCCTCGTGGAAAGTAAAATTTCTTTCAGTTACATTTTGAGGATTATTGAGTGCATCGGAGAGGAATGGATGCAACATGAGAGGAGTGACAAATCCAGACACCGTTTGAATTAATGCGTATGTTTGCAAGAAAGGTGTGCACTTTTTGTCCCACATTTCAGTCAAAGAAACAATGACCGCTGCTTTCATCAAACCATTGGTAACACCAATAACAAACTTCAAACAGTAGTAAAATATCAAACTCGTAACATTTGGAATCGTTGCCGACGATATGGCACCAAGCATTAAAAACATTGCCATAACCGTTAATCTGTCCCAGTGCTTGAATAATATTCCTCCTGCAACATGAATATCATGAAAATACGGACCTGTAGCATCTTTGTAAACGCTTACCAAGAAGTGCTCCGACACATCCTCCGATACAACGAACCGATAAACCAAAAGAAACAATTTCGATAGAACTGTTCAAAATTTCAGTGAAATCGAGAAGTGTGCTGTAAAATGTTCGTTGACAGAAACTCTGTGAGCATAAAAACATTATTAATAATTGCTTTTAATATATTGTTTTGAAAAGTGTTATTATTTTAGTGTAAACTTTTTGAAAAGGAACCTACAATTAGAAAGACAAGAATGTATATAACAATTGTTTTAATCCATTTCAATTTCGTCGACAACATTTTCGATTCTTCAAATTGAGTCAAAAAAAATTCAAATCACAAAAATTTGAACTTATATACCATTTTTTCTTCTTCTCATTAATTCTTGAAACGAAAAAAATTGTTAATATATCGCAAACGTCGTCGAAATACGTCTGCCCAATGTTACATGAGATGAATCATTTATCATGTGTTTCTCACATAAAGCGTGAGAGATCATTTCATGTAAATTTAACGGTACAACCAAAGATGAAATATTTTGATTTTGATTTTTTCTGGAAATGATATGTATAACGCAGAAAAAAAGAAATTTTTTCCTAATGCAGTAGTTTTTCGAAATTTACTTCAACTCGCAAAAACTTGTGTAACCCTTGAAAGCAATCAAATTTTATCATTTTGCTACTTGAACATTGTGAACGTGAGTCTAAATCTTTATTCATCATAAAATTACGTGATGAGAAGAACGTTTGAACGACAAAATTTGTTGAATTTCAAGCAATATTTTAGACACAATTATTAATCATGAAATGTTATCTGTTGCCCAATAACGTTTATTATTTTTATACGCATTGCATTAAAAACACTTAAAAATTATAAACAATTTTTGTGCTTTAAGAAAATTGTGCATCGCATTGTCGTGTTGAGAGATCAAGTGACGCAAGTAGCTTTGGCATATTAGCATACGTTGGTTTAGATGGTTTTCAAGCTTTGAATTTCAAAGTTTAAAGGTCAATAACTGACAGAGTTTCCCAATTTTTACTTTTATTGCTACATTTATGTTGAAATCAGTTGTTTCCACACAACATATAGGCGTTGGATCTAATCGGGCTACCGGAACCCAAAAGGAAAACATTTCGGGTAGTACGAAAAGATTCCGAGAAAACTCCACTTTTTTCAGGTTCAAATCAGAGGTGCGAAACCTGAAAAAACCCGAAACCGACGGGTAACCGACTTCTCAGGGCACTACTTGCATCACTATCGTTGATTTTATATCCTGTATTCAGAGTACTGACTATGTAATTGGGCTGCCAGAAATGATGTCCACATGCGCTTAGAGAGTGTCCTGTTTCCATAGTTCAGTCTTCATTGAATTTTTATATATTAGATAGGGAAGACAATTGTTTTCCTATGTAGAAGTTTCAAAGTACTCCTTTGGAGTATTTTTTAGTACAGACACATACAGTATTAGACTTCAGATATTGTCGATACTTTGTTTATAATATTTACACTAACAGAACATTTGTGTTGTGCACGTGATTGTGAAACCAATCAAATTTGTTTTGTAACAGTTTTTCTTATTCGTTCTGTTCATAAAAATATCTCAAATCACACATTTTGTTTACAATCGAAAAAAGGTTGTCATTAATATTAGATGTGAACGTTTAATTATTTCTAATATTAAGAGGCTCAAAACACTTTACGTGAATTCAAAAGATATTCGGGTCATTCTTGATTCAAATCACGACCATATTGAAGATCAGTTAATGGTTCATTGCAATATTTAAAGTGTGATGTTGTTCATTCTATTGCTTCTGTGGAACTTACAAAATATTTCATCGCTGTCATTTCTTGTATGTTCATCTTCTGATTTGCTTAATTGTCATTTTTCCGCAACAGACAAGCGAAATTGACATTCCAAATATTTGTTCTAAAACAGTTGATGACATATTTTGGACTCATTACTCAAATGATAAGGTTGTGCTTCTAACAGGAGAATACTTCTTCATTTGGAATATAAAAACGAATCAATTGAGCAAAAAGACTGAATTAAGGAAAATATGGAATGAAATTGAGACACCGGTTGATGCGGCCACCAGTTTAGATCACAGACTTCACGGCAGAAATGTTACATTTACATTGTTTCTAAAGGTGAGTACTTTCATCTTCCAAACTATTCTAACAGTTAGTTTCGTTTATTGATGCCAGAAGAATAAATATTGGTATTATAAGAACATTAAACCAACTAATGAATTCCACAAAGAAAATGAACAGCTAATTGATAGTGGAGAATCGTTCTCTGATCTAATACCATTTAATTACATTGGAAATATTACAACATTCAGTTTCGCTCAGTTGAATAGGTCTTCAATAAACAAATTCTACTTTTATGTTTTTGTAGAACAGCAGATTGAAAATGGAATTTTTAGATTTGAAATTGTTTGTGAGCAAACAGAAGTAGATTTTAACACTCTCGACAAAAGAATATTCGACGCAAGTAATTGTTATGCAGAGGACAAAAATGGACGTGCGGTTACATCTTACAGCGAAAAATTGACGAATGACACAGGTTTGTGATGTAAAAAGTAACATGGTGCAATTTGTAATAAAGATACGAATGTTATTAACTTGATAACTTTTTTACAGATAAATTTGAAAGATTGGTTTTTATCGAAGGTGAATATCAATATCAAAATGCAAATAATTCAACGGTAGGTAAATTACTTTTAAATTGCTTAATTGTGATATAAATATTTTATGAAGCAATTGTTGAGTGTGACGAGGATCATATTTAAATGCTATTTTTCGAACGCAGTGTTATTATTGGCCTTAATTTTGGCGTTTTTAATATTTGAGATCCCAAGTAACGTTGCCGTATATATTCTTACAAGAAGAAACAAACAAAAAGACAACTTTGATTTTTGACGAAAAGAAAATTCACAATTCACGTTTATATGTTAATAACGCTTTGATAGTAAAATCGATTAAACATTCACAAAAGAATAAAATGCAACAAATGTCATTCATTTTTCTCTATTGATTACTTGACATACATTGCGTAACAATGGTTTCCTTGAAATAAAGTTTATTTACGATTTTAATGTCGCATTTAAAGTTTGACAGAATAAATTGGATTTTCGTGGATTACTTTCTTCTTGAGTTTAAGGCATTTATACTTCAAAATCATTAGTATGAAGAAAGTGAAACAAAGCATAATACTACAGAATAGTGTTATGTACAAAAATATCAGCGGGTTTGTATCTGCATATTTTCCAACAACAAATGGTAAAATAAATTCACCAAAACAAACGCTAACCATGAATGTAGAAGTCATTTTACCTGTGACAGTTACAAAATCTTCTAAAAATCCAAAAACTGCTCCGAAAACTGAAGAAGTTCCGATTCCGACAAGTATGACACCAGTCTGAAAAGGGTTTAAATTATGTAAAGTTATTAATCATTAGTTATTGAAAGTTAAACGTACCCAAAGACCCCACAAATACGTGTTTCCAAAAGGCATCAAAATAACATTTGATAACATAATTACAGCCAAGTCAAATATGAGTAATTTTTGGCAACCGACTTTTTCGACGATAAGCACGACAAACAAACGGAAGAAAGTGTAACCACCCCAGTAAGCCGACGTCAAGAATGCTGCCATTGATTTACTAAGTCTTAAATCGCATTTTACTGCGTAAGTTAAAAGAAGAGTTCCAAATACGAGTTCTAAACCACAATAAATCAACATAAATGTCGAAGTGACAGCTACAATGGAGACATATGTAAACGTAGAAATTTCGCTGTCTGGTCTCTGACTAGAATCAGGTCGGCGACTAGGATGTGGTTTATTGTCGCGTTTTTTGACGTAAACTAGTAATAGTGCGATAAACACAAGAAAGGTGTACACAGAAACGATAGAATAAGCGTACGGAATTTTTAGATCACTCGGAGTATAGGGCACTGGTATTGCTTCTGTTAAATTTGAATATTGGGTTATATTTAACTGCTCGCTAATTTCGTATGCATCTGGTTGTAAAGGTAACAAAAACGGTTCCGCAATAAATGGTGCCATAAACGCTCCAAATCCAAACATGAAATGCAGGGCTTGCATAAACGGAGGATTCGTTTTTCCCCACAAATGAATAATCCACACATTTCCAGCTTCGAAATGCATTCGAAATATAATTATACATTCATGAAAAATGTTTACGTACCAGAGTCCAAAATTCCAGTGAGAAAACCTCCAATGAATAAATTAACGCAGAGACCTATGAAACTTCGATTCCAGGGAATTACAGCGACAGAAATTATTGATAAACTTATTGAAAACAATAGTGTGAGTTGTGTATCGATTGTGTCGACTACCAAAGTGTCTACAAAAGAACAAAAAACTCATGAATTATGAATTGAATATTAATGATGCACAAACAAAAGATAAAAATATTCTTCTTTAAATATTAGATTTTGCAATAAATGTATTTAAATAGTGTCGGACATTGAGTGCAAATAAAGTCAACTTGATCATTTACGTCAATGAGATGCGGATCAGCACAACTAAACTAAACTGTATGAATTTTAAAGTTTTTCTAAATGACGATTAAAATTTTGACTGTAACGTTGTTTTCTGGTGAAGACAGTTGAAAAAATTTCGTTAAAAGAGTTGTAGTGAACGAGTAACTTTGTAACCTGAAACGAAAGGTTACAAATACCCTTTCAGTTGCCAAAGACAAGTGAAGGGACTTTCGTTAAGTCTTTACAAGGTTTTTCTCGAGAACATTTCGAATGTGTGTCAACCTTTACGTTTCAATGAGAAGTTGTCACACTGCAATCCGCATACATTCCACACTCGCTGACTTAACAAAGAGAATTGCAGGTTGTCGATATTGTCATTACCAAAAAACTGCGTTGCATTCGTTATTCAATTTACTCGCCATACGGTAAGTTATAAAACTTATTAATTTTTGAAATTAAAAAAGTCGTACTTGCGAACGCTCCTAATGCGTATCCCGCCGAACGCGATGGAAGAATGAAAGTAATCTGTTCAATTCCAACGTTGACAGCAATTTGCAAATCTAAAAGAGTTGCTCCCGGAAGTGCTGCATTTGCACCCAAAAATATAAACGACGCGTAAAGAACCGCTGTCTTTAGAAAGCGATATTTATGAGCTTTTATTTCTTGCCAGAAAAGCATTGCGATTAAACACAATTAACAATTCACATTAATTTATATAATGAATGAGTTTTCAGTCTCACAGACAATTTGCTTTAAAGTGCTGTTAAATGACTTTTATTTGTGAAAATAAGTGACAAAAGATATGAAAGCACATGAATATTGCAATTAAACAGTAAAATGCAATAAAAAAGTGTGAAGTAATAAATGTGACGGCGAACTCGAATAAGCATCGATTGTGGCGCTCCAAGTTCTCATTGGATGAATGTTTCTGTTTGAAGAGCTCGATGCAAATTATTAATGACAATACAGTTGATTATCGCGTAAATGAATAGAAATATTGTGTGGAACACGAAAGCCAGCAATACATACGCAACAAGCGACAGTCCCATTGAATCGATGAACAGCAAATCAATAATTTTGTCGATTGAATGAAGAAAGCTTTTTTGCATCCGTTATATAACGTTTATTCACAGCTGACGACTTGACACTTTAAGCTCGTCTCTTCACTTTACGGTCACTGACACGAATAAACAGTCGAGCGATGAGCACCGAAACAAGTTCAGAGGACGAAAATGGTACTGCGAAACGGCAAATACTGACAGGCCACTCGTCGGATGTAACTTTCTGTGATTTCAGTGGCAGTAGGCTTCTAGTTTCTTCGTCAAATGATAAGACTGTCCGAGTTTGGAAAGTTGCCGAAAACGGGTTATTCAAGGAGTGCACCGAACCTCCTCTTGTATCGCCGTTGGTTGGACACAAATACAGTGTAAACTGTGTCCGCTTTTCGCCTTTTGGAACAATAATTGCCTCCTGCTCCACTGATGGAAATGTCATACTTTGGAATGTTCAGGTAAACCGGAATCACATTTCTTATGCTCACAAAAAGATACTTATTTTTTTAGAATGGAGATCAGGTCGTCAAACTGCAACACCCGTCCAACTGTGTCATTAGGACGTGTTGCTTCTCTCCGTCCTCTGCAATACTGGTTTCTGGAGGAGACGACGAGACTCTGTGTCTGTGGGACATTAGTACACGGTCGTTGATATGCTCTCTTGAAGGTCACGAGGCGATGATCACTGCATGTGATTTCACTCCGGACAGCAGTTACTTGATTTCAGGTTCAACTGCAGGTGATTTAAGACTTTGGGACTCAAAACTCGGAAATGGAAAATGTCTGGAAATTATTGCAGAAGCTCACGACCTTGGAGTTCTCGGAACAGCGTTCAGTCCAGAATATGAAGTAAACGGTACTAAATACAATGTTTTCATTTGTTTACATATTTATTGTATGTTACTTGTGTAGTATCAAACGGTCCTCTACAGAGCTTTTATCTGCTTGCTTCATGCGGTAGCGACGATTTAACAAAACTGTGGCAGGTAAAAATTGGTGTTCAAACAACAGTTAGTTTATCACATGTATTATCGGGACACACTGGAAATGTAAACTCTTGCAGGTTTTCGAATGACGGTTTATTGCTAGCGACAGCGTAAGTTTTCTCCTTGCTTACTGTCAATTAAACATGCATTTTACTATTAACATGTAGTGCTGGAGATAAGCTTGTTATCCTGTGGGACCCTCACAGTGGCGAAATGTTGTATAAATTAGAAGGACACTCTCGTTATGCAACTTGTTGTGTTTTCTCAGCAGACAACAGTCTCTTAGCGACTGGATCGAACGACAAAACTATAATCATCTGGAATCTCAATAATATCGATGCAGCAAAAATATCTCCTGCTAAACGACAAGAAAATATCGATAATTGTAATAACGGTGAAAATGCTGCGAAAACTGCGATTAAATGTTTGGGGAACAACACTTCCTCTGTGTCTCAATGGAAAGTAGAGGATGTTATTAATTGGTTGGACACGCTCGGAATGGGACAGTACAGCGACCTTTTCAGACAGAGTGAAATTGACGGCACTGAATTGTTACACTTGTCACACGATACACTTCTCACATCAATGAAAATTGGTGAGCTTGCGCTGCTAGATTCGCAGTGTTGTAAAAATTTGTACGAGTTGTACAAGTTGTGAAAAATTAATTTTTAATTATTGGTGTTATGCGCTTCATAATTGAGTTTATCAAGCACGTCAGAAGTCACTGTGAATTGAAGTAACATTTTCGGTGATTGTTTCATGCTAGATGGGAGTAAATAGTGTAAAATCGCATAGTAGTAGTAGCGTAAATTGCATAACCGAATATTAATTTTTTGATGCGCCGAATGTACTGTGTGATTTCACTGAATGTTTCAGTGACAGTCTAGTTCTTTAGTGCAAAAGTCGCACTGGAGGAAAATTGTAGATTTTTGTTAATTTAGTTAAAAATATTACGCATAAGAATTACCAAATTTACACAAATCGGCATTTTTTGCATTAAATTCCAACAAATTTTACACTAAAGTACAAACGAATGCAGAAAAAAAGTATCCACCAAAGAAAATGTAACGCGGTGAGCACCCTCCGAAAGCTGCAACATTATTTGAGGATGGATACTTTTTTCTGCATTTGTCTGTAATTAGATTACAACTAAAGCAGTAATTTTTTAGTTATTTATGAATTGTCTGAGATTTAAAAATTCAATTTTCAAAAAATTCGACAAATTTGTGGCTACTTCAGAAAGTTGATTAATTTGTCAACACTGAAACCCTGTAGATTCGTTTACGTGATTATTGTGTTCATTTACAGATGCACTGGGACATCGAAACAAGATTATTCGAGGTTTACAAGCTTTGAGAAATCCATTATGGCAGCACATTGCTGTTTGCGGTGACGAAACAATGGCTATGCCTGACGAGCTGTATTGTCCAATAACTCATGAATTTATGCATGATCCTGTTGTCGCTTCAGGTACTTTAAATGCTTTTATCCTTAATATTAAACACTGTTCGTTTGCAGATGGTTACAGTTACGAGCGACAAGCAATAACGGAGTGGTTCGAAAAAGGAAACAGTAGCAGTCCGATGACAAACGAACCGCTCGACAATAGAACTCTTGTCACAAATTTGACGCTCAAACTGTTGATTAAAAAATACATTTCACCTTAATTTTAAGGCTTTGAATGTGATAAACATTCGTCACTAACTCCAAAGTATTAAAAAAAGTGTTCATGATCTTGTTCACATTTATTTGTTCACTTTTGTTAAAAATGAAAAAATTGAATAACTGTAAGCTTTATAAACACAAATAATGATTGTTAAAATGAGCCTGCAAATTCTTTTGTGTTCTTAAATTATTGTACAAATTTTATGTGATTTACAACTCACAAATAGTTAATGAATCTGGCTAATTTTCTCCATTTTCCACGTTTGTCATTAGCACATCTTTAAGACATTCTAAAAATTGATCGCTTTCCTTATTTGATAAACCAGTTACTTCAAGATGATGCTTCAGACTGGCGGTTAACTGCGGAACGGCATGTCAAGATAAGGAATATGTGAAGTACATTTACCTTTTGAATATACTGTATTTCCCTGCCTTTTATTTTCTCACTCAAACACAGAGTCGAATCAAGTCCAGCAATTTTTGGACACAGCTCTCTTATGGACGATAAAACATTGTAAACTAATTTTTCTCTTCGAATAAGTTGAGGAGAAAACTCGTATGGAATCCTGTAGTCACCCTATTACATTATATTATGAAAATTGATATCGAATGAAGAAAAACTCACTTGACTATTTTGTTGATCGCTAACCATCAGGCACTTATATTTAGACACATAACTATTTTTTTGCGACGGTTGCATTGAAGATGAGTATGGACTTAAAATGAGTGCAACAAATGGTTGTTTTCCTTCAGCAAATAGTTGCTGATATTTTTCTTGAGTTTCGAGATCTCTAAGACTCGGGTTTGGAAGGAATGTTGGATGTGAATGATACCAACCAACAACGTTGTAACCTTCTCTTGCAAGCTTTTCAGAAGCCATCGCTTGGGAAACTAAATTAGAACAGTTAAAAGAGTCGAATCATTTTTGGCAACTCACCAGGATCCATTTCACATTGTAGATCAGTCGTTGAACTTGTTATACTTTCACACGGAACTGCAGTATGAATATGCAACTGACAGAGAACTGGACAATATTTTCCACCCAATAATCCAATCACTTCGTTTTGTACACAATGAGCGTGTACATCAATGATTGTAATAGCTTCAACACTCACGTATAATTGAAATGGTGCCTAAAAACAAATTATGTCAGCTATAAAAATGACCAAATATCAACCTGAGTCTCTACTCCGTATTTTTCACAACGAATAAGCTTAAATGGATTCGGACGAGTTCGACTTGTTTTTACCGTTTCTTGCTCAGAAACAATGGCTATGTTAACTCCTGCAGACTGATCACTTTCTTTTACCGACCCATTTTCGTTTGAAATTGAGCTTTCCGTATTGTCGCTTGAAACGTGGTTCTTTGAATTATCCAACGAACCATTTTCAGAACCATTGGAATCTGTGTCCGAATGTCTCAACTTCAAAGTATTTGTACTAACATCAGGACTTGAACGTGTTGATTTCACAGACTGTGAACTTAACGAATTTTTAGATGATTGTCTTGTTCTAATTTCGCAACGTTTATCTTCATTAACGCTTAATTCACATCCATTTTTATGATTGTTACTAACGAGTTTAGATTTACGCGTTTTTCCGTTTTCCTGTACTCTTACATTCTCTGAAATGTTCTCACGTTCAGTCTCTGTGACATTAAATTCAGATGCGATCGGATCAGCACCGAGGTGTACCACTTCATTCAAGTAATATGACTTTCTCTTTCGGTTTGATTTTTTGGCGGCAATTTGCGCTCCATTAACTGTCAGTTCATTCTCTGACATCGGAGACTCTCTTCTATTTTCATGTTTGCAACTGTTATTCAATTGTCTTCCCATGGTTTCATCGATGGTCACAGTTCCATTTGACACTAAAATTGAACCTCTCCTTTCAGAAAACCGCTGTTTAGCGGCACGAAATTCACGCACATTTTCAACAGTTTCGATGTCTGCTGACATCTTTCTTCGCATTGTAAAAATCCCTTACATTTTCAGGGAAAACATGGAACACAGGGAATAATATCTATGGCGTCCAATGTCCAATGTATTTTCCACAGAAAACAGGGTTTTTTCATATATAGTTGTTGCGTGCAATTTTCATATGGAAAAATACAATTTTTGATGCCTCTCTTAACACATATTAACAATTTCCTCGCTATATTAATATTATGCATCGGCTTTGATGCAGATATACAGGCAGCATTCATTTTTCGCTATCTCGAAATTAGTTAAATTTCTAATTCAAAAAGCCAAAACCAGCATGCGGTCCTATGAAACGTCTTTCAAAAACTGAAATATACACTCAAAATAATATAAATCGCAAATAAGAGTGAGTTAAGTGATCTCAAAATGTGCACCTGAAATAGCGTTGCTGAATTAATCGTCAATACGCCACTCTTTTAAGTGCTGCCCTCTTAATTTGTTGTTGACTCCGAGATTAGTTTAGTGCGGATGCGCAAGCGAAGAATATAAAGGTTTGCTTATTTGAGAACAATTCGAAGAATCACTTTAAGTGGTGATTAAGAAGTGACACTTCACAACTATGTCGAAACTCTTTATATTTTCGTTGCTGGTGCTATTTGGTGTCGGTAAGTATTCATTCTCTTCTCTTTTAACATCATGAAATTATTGAGAAACTTTCTCATCTGCTTTCTTATGCGCTCGATTTTTTATCGTTCTTAATGAAAGCAAATTTAACGTCTAATTTAGAGCCATCAATTATAAATTCATATGCGCTCATTTCACATGACATTTTGAACGAAGCGTGTTGCAATGAAAACTGTGTTTTTCGAGGAAATTGGAGATGAATCAGTTGCTTTATTTCGTAATATT
>NCKV01000531.1:0-16598 GCA_003675905.2 Leptotrombidium deliense
AAGGAAGAAAGGGTTTGGTGTATGAGATGTCGGTGAATCGTGCATAAACCTCTGCTACAGATTGTTCTTATTTCAATATCTCGAATTAACAACTAAATTTAGTCTGAAGATATTAAAATGATTACTTTTTGCACTCAATTTTTTAAGAGTTGCTGAAATTGATGAGAACATTTGCTTGCAAACGCAACCCAAAATTGAAGTTTGTTTGACAAAAACCAAGTTTTATTTGATGATCTCAGAGATGGAAAATGAGGGATTTTATTCATTTGAATTTCAACATTCAATATTTTTCAATAGATTAAATGTTAAGACTTCAAAAAACACTGAGTAATTTTTGCTGCCTTCCAATTAGTGCCACGGTGCGATTGCTCTGTGATATGTAATTTCATTAAAACCTGTTTGTTATTGCGGAAGCATTTTTAACGGACTTAAATTGAGGTCAGCAATGTAATTATTACAGAGGAATTATTATTGTCACGCTGAATTGACATAATTTTACGTACTTTTTATAATAAGCTATTCGCGTGTTGCTAAATTGACGGATTCATATTAAACGCGAAACAATAAATTACAACAATATACGAAAGAGGGAAATAGCGTCGTTAGTTCGTGTTGAAGTCGTTCATTGATTTGAACAAGTTCTTTTTTGCGGTGATTCCCAGTTTTTTCACAAATGTCGCGCGAATCAAAGAAAGATGACCGCGATGATAGTGACGCTGAACAAAGCAGTGCTTCAATTGCTTTGCATCCGAAGCGAGACAAGGCACTGATAAAAGCATTGAAACATATCGATGCATTGTAAGAATTCAGAGTGGCCTTTTGTGACGAGTATTGTGACATTGTGTCCACAGTTATGAAAAAGCACCACCTGGATTTGTGAAGGAACCCGAGGAAAGACCAGAAGATTCCATTCCAGATCTACCGGAAAACAAAGCCGCTCGAGAATTTCTTGCAAAAGCACCAACAAAAGGACTGTGGATGCCTCTTGGAAAGGAAGTAAAAGTAATGCAATGTTGGCGATGCAAAGCATTTGGTCATCGAACAGGAGATAAAGAATGTCCTCTATTTATATCTGGTAATCAAGAAATAGAAAAGTTCAGATATCTGCATGAAGATCCGATGTATTCTTACATCATGGAAAACAAATTTAGAGAAAAGCAAGAAAAAGTTAGACAACTTCAAGCATTGTTAGATGAAACAAGCAGTGAATCCAGCAGTAGCAATTACACCGAAGAACAACGTATGTCTGCAGATTCGTGTCATAAACGAAAGCACAAACATTCCAAAAAACGCCACAAAAAGGAAAAGACAAAAAAACAAAAGCATAAAACAAAGTAAATGTATTTCGTTAAATAAAGTGTACAATTCACTGTCGCGGAGTACGTTCTTCATCGCCATCTTCAAGCATATAAGCAGGCATGTATCTCTCCTCACCAGTTGACGAAACCAATCGCAACTTCGGGTTACGAGAAGTGTTAGACACTTGTCCCAAAGAAGTGTATCTAATATCAATGAACGATTCTTTTTCTGATCAAATAAATTGACATAATTACCCGATGTCGTACAACGAACAATAAGGCACGTTATTCTCTCTCAGGAAACTCCAAACTTGGTGATACGTCCAATGCAGCAACGGAAATACACGAGTGAACGACGGCCAGCCAGCATCCGTGTCTTGAATGGGTTTCAAATGGCTGGCTCGTGTATCACTCGAACGTGTTCCCATATATATGAAACGAAAGTGTTGTCCCTTTTTATCATTTTTAACCAAATTAAGTGCTTTCTTAAAGTCAGGACCGTCCACTTTTAACAAATGCAAGTTATACCAAACAATAGACGAATTCACGAACTGTTTCAACTCGTCGAATGTGTCAGGCATTTCAATAGTTAAACAGTTTATTGCAACATTGCTTGAATCAAGCTTAACATTTTTTGCATAGACAGAGTAAACGAGATGAAGTAAAGCAGTGCAGTCTTTCCCACCATTGAAACTCACGCAAAATTGCTCACGATCGAAGTTAACTTCTTTCATGCATTCCACTATGAGATCAATACTCTTCTTTACGTGCTCGTTCCCCGTCCTGCACGCATATTCCAACACCTTTTCCACATCAAAAGGAGGCACGAGTTTATTAACAGTAGCCATATGTAACACCTGCAAATTCTTAGTTTAGTACCCTACCGACTTTAAATTGATTTTCAGACAAATAATAGTAATCATTCAAAATCAGTGAGATTCCCAAATTGTCATCACTACAGAATAAAGCAATAATCACTTACATACAAGTTCAGCGAGCGAACAAAATGAGGACAACGAAACAGCAACGTCTGCAAAGCAAACACAAAATTAATACAGTTGTTATGTGAGCACGTTGTCGAAGAACAATCAGTTGAAGAAATTCACTAATCATTTATATATCGGGTAAACGATTTTATAGTCGTCATTTGTCCCTATCTCCTTGTCATCATGTTCTTCCAAATTTACAACGTCAATAAATACGCACCTTTTTATAATGCCGTTGTCACATTTAAAACCAGCTGCTAAAAACAGTAATAAGACTGATTACAGATGTACGAGTAACAAGTGTAAATAATATCAGAAATTATGGGAACGAATTTATCTTTTCATTGAAACATCATATGGCAAAATTCAGTTCATCATGAGAATAAACAAAAAAGATTACTTACAAGCTCCAACTTTTTCCATAGACTTCAAGATTTCGATCTGAACTGCAAGAAAATTACAAGCTATAATATACTTCAAAATAAGATATTTTAAAATAAAGTCAGTTAGAGCTAATACAAATAAGTAATCAATCAATTTCAGTAATTTATTAATTCATCATTATTAAAAATATTTAAGGACTCACCATTGGAACGCTGCAATTGGATGAGTCTGAAAATTACAAAACGTTAAACTCTTTTATCATATGTAATTTTTAATTTGCAAGTAAATCAGAAAGGTTGATCGAGCATCATTTGAATTCAATGGAAGTCGTTTGGCCTCATCATTTACAAACACGTGTTTCCGGTAACATACCTAAGAAGTAAAAATCTACAATTAGAATTCTAAAAAATATAAATTGAACAATAAATTTCAGACACGAGTGTTATGATCATTTAAATATCAGAGATCTTGGTGGATGCTCATCAAAGAGAAAAATAAAGTTACAAAATTTACCTTTAAGAGATCATAGCCAATAAGATTCTTGCCTAAAACAAAAATGAATTAGTAACAGAATAACAAGGGATATCTTAAGCAATCAGTTAGGGGCGAAGAATCGTCATTAGTCAGTTGAACTATATTATCATCAGATTGCTAATTATTTCAAACACTTACTTTTTCCACGTGGTAATAACCGAGTATCTATAAAGAAAGGATATTAAGTAAAATTTAATTTACACACATAATAGCATGAATCAGAATTAGTGGATTGGTTTTCATCAATAAAGATCTGAGTGGTGCATGGTTTTTCATCACATAAAAATAATGGGATACACTTACCACATTTCGGCCTTAAAAAATTGAAAAATGTCCATCCGACACTAAATAATAGAAATTTAATTTAGAATCAAATTACAAACAGTTAACTAAAGAAATCAGGGAAAAGTTGTCCTCATTCTGTTTCAAGAGTAGCAAATACTCAAAAAAGTAGTTCATCATTAGCAAGATTGAAGTAAAAAGAGAACCAACCTGCTCTGCAGTGCACGCCGTACTGATTCCCTTTCCGTTTCTCAACTCTCAGGAAACTTAAATGGGACTGTCTTCGTATTACCTCAGTTATGTACATCTGCGCACTGCGGTCATTGTGAAATTCGAAATAGAGAATGCTTCTCGTAAAAACCAGTTTTTGTTGTTTGCGATTCCCAGAACAGAGGAAACAAAGATATCTTTTATTGCCGGAATGTCTGACTGTGGAATGTTTCGATTGCCAAACCCACTTTTCCGAAAGTTAAAAGTCGTTTGTTTCGCAGAATGCTTCGTGCAAGAACCGATGAAAAATTTTCTCCGTCTCATCTGACATAACTGCTTCAAAAACAATGAACAATATTAATAATAACTAGTAAACGCCTGCGATTCGTGCAGGGAAAAATTAGAGCTCGTAGAAGAGGTAAAGGATGTAATTGGTATTTCAGAACAAACTTAAAAAATCTTTGTGAATGAATTGATTGATGTGAAATGGAAACAACAGTAGAAAGCAATGCGAAGTAAGAAGAGAGCACTCACTTAAAAGTACAATGAAGCGACACTAACGGCTAAATTGGTTGACCACTGGTTACTCCACTTTTCATTGCTGCGAGAAAAACAGTAGTACACCGTTATACAGTAAAACCTCTCGATTGCGGACACCTCTAAAAGGACAGGTGTCTATTTTTCTGGACAAGACCTGACTCGCATTTATACTTTGTAATGTTAACTCTATGGAAACTGAAACTTGACTTTCTAGACCCAACGCTGTTCGGGTATGGTCGGGTCCTGTTACCTCGTTTCGGGCTATAAATTATAGCATGTCTGAAGATGAAATTACTGTAACCTAACATAACCTAACTCAAATAGTTTGTTCAATGTGAGATGTACTGTCCCAGCCATCTCGAAAACAGGAGATAAACGACGAACGAGCAAATCCAACGGAGCGAAGCGCTTGAAGGTATCTGAAAAGGATTTTTGCAAAGAAAAATAAGTTAGTATGCACATAATTATTCATGAGACACTCAACAAAGATGCGCGGTAAAAGCGATCAATCTTTATATTATTTGCAATTTAAATAGAAGTTTTTCAGTGAAGCTAAAAAACGATTTTAAAACTGTAACAACTTGTAAACATCAACAATGTCTTCAAACATAAAAATCGATTGTAACATTTGTGAAACGAAAGAATTTAATTTAGAAATCGAGTCCACTTTAATAAATGAAAACTCAAGAAATGTTTTAAGTAAACTGAGCATTTCTGTACTTTCAAAAGCAATATTTGTGCTCTGTTGCATTACAATGGTTGTCTACCAAATATCTCGAGTAGTACAACTTTACGTTCATTTTCCCACTATTGTTGATGTTACTGTAAAAGAACCCCAAGAACTAGTCGAAGCATTGCCATCAATAACTGTTTGCGATAGCAATACGTAAGTTACAAAATGCGATCCCTTTTCACGATGCAAATTTATCATTCAAGGATTCAACTGAGCAATTTGATCGATAAATTTCCGAAATTGAAAATGAAATTGGACAATGCAAAAAATAAATTTGTAAGTCATTTAGAAACATTATTTGAATATGTGTAGCGCAATAAAGTTCAAGAACAATATTTTCCACCTCAAATGCTTTTAATTTAAAGATTTCACTGTATTTTATACAGTCAGCGTCATATCTTAAGGACACCGGTTTCTTGTCCGTATTTTGAACCATTTTGCTTAATTTGTCCAAAAATCACATGAACATAAAGTTTATACATGTCGACATAATTCTATTGTATAGTTTTGTAGTCTAGTGTAATAAAGTGCGATGTTAAAATGATATGTTACTTTAGGAAAAATCACAAGTTATACGAAAGTATAAAGAAACTCATTTAGCCGAGAACGAAACTTTTATTCGAACTCTTTTCACTTTTGGAACAACTGCTGAGAAGTTCATTGAGTATTTGAATTGCGACGAGGAGAAATGGAAGAAGCCGAACGAAAGAACGGAGCCGTGCGAGAATATTCCGATCATTCGTAGTTTTCACTACAATGCAATGTGTTTTATACTGTTTCATCAAGTGTCTACCAGTTGGAAAATTGGTAAAACATTTAAAGCGACGTTGAAAAAGAATCCTAAAAATGTGGAATCGGTTGTCATCAAAGACGATGACGAACAATTCTCTGTCGAACAATTCGCCCCCAACGAAGTAATTCAGTTGATGCTCAATTTTCAACCAAATGAATCGACGAATTTGTACAAAGCAGTTGGAGGATCGTTGTTTATTTCGAACACTAGAGATATACCTGGAATGGAGTCGATAAAGTATTCTGTGAAGCCAGGTCATTACTACGAGTTTTATATGAAGCGATCAAGTACTCACCAATTACCTGCGCCATTCGATACAAACTGTACAGATTATTTCGACCAGAATAAACACTGGATCGCAAGTCATCGAAAGTTATCAAAGCCGCTATCACGATTGGTTAGTAAACGTTTTTAAGAGTATCGTTTCATTAGTTTTAAAAGTTAAACTTTACAAATAATTATTATTCATATTTCAGAGCTGTTATCAGTTATGTTTGGTAAATGAAGTGACAAAATGCAGAAATAAAGCACCTCTGTTATGGCCACCAGAAGTACCTTATCATGAAAAGAATGCATTTGAACAGTTGGATGTCACTTGGGGACTCTGGTTACGTGAAGACTCCAAGAAACACAAATACATGAAAACTATGTGTACACAGTTTGCGAAACCCCACTGCAAACAGAAATGTCCACAGGACTGTCACCAAGAACATTACAACGTAGTTGTCCAAAAGCAAAAGTGGCCGTTTACAGAAATCACTGTAAGTTAATAAGATTCGCCAATAAATGTAATTTGTAATCAAGAAAATTTAATTCACAGGAAACGACAACAACCAAAGAAATGAATGAAATGAAACGACTAAGTGGCTGTTGTGCATTCATATCTGTTCGTTACTCAACGTTTCTGCGAACAATTCATAGACACAACGCTCGTTACAAGCCTCTTGAACTACTCAGTCAAATCGGTGGTTTGATGAGTATGTGGATTGGTGTATCCGTTCTTAGCCTTTGGGACATCGTCACTTTTGTTATTCGCAAACTGCACCATTAAAACAATTCCCATCTGACTCAAAATAAATTTTAATTAATTAACAATTTCACATAATTTTATGAAAATCTTATTCAAAATATGTATTAATTTTCATTCTCATAAATTTTCTGATTTTAGTTGCGTTTTGTATTTAACATATGGCGAATAAATATCAAAACCAAGCGAAATAATGTTATCGAACAACATTCTGTATCTTAAAGGAATCAAGTAAAAATTTAGAAATTGTGAAGGCGGCCAAATAAACCACTCAGCGACGTAAATTTGTTCGAAACCTTTTTCGATAATTTCCTCTTTAACTTTTTTGACGTTAGACTTTTCACACAGTCCGAGTGTAACAAAATAAACAGACAAATTAATTGGACTAAATATAATTTGATCCCAAAGAACTTTTTTGGTTATTGTTACCAAGCACCGTTTATTTCCTAAAAATCTATCCAAAATAATATACCAATAATGTGTGACGAGACCAGTGGTCAGTCCAGCACAACTCATGTGAAAAGTTCGCCGCCACACAAACTGATTCTCGAGTCCATCGCGTCTTTCGCACTTGTTGGTCACAATATCAAACTGTTGTTGAATACAGTCTCCTGCAGCACCCAATGCAGTTGAAATAAATGCATTTGTCAACAATAGATTCGTTTTTCCAAATAGAGTAGAATTCACAAAACGAGATAATTTTAAAAAATTGTATTGCAACACAGCAGCAGTCATTTTGAATCTTGTCCTTGTTTGGCAAGCATCCACGTGTTTTTCAGCTGTTTCTAAACGATGAATATTACAAACGTTTCGACGTTTCTTTGTGATTATGTTCGCGAATTGTTCGCAAACGCAACCGTTGATTATATAATTTTGAGTGATGAAAAGCTGTTCGACAATAATTTGTGTTTACGGTTACAGATTTTTGACGATTTGTTTCCACAACGAAAACCAATTGCTAATTGCACCGCAGATAACTACAAAGAAATGACAAGCTCTTTCGCCGGTGTTGTGAACACTGTTTACAAGAAATATTCAAAGTGCGACATGCACTCACTGCTTGAAACTTCTCCTTTGTTAAATTGGTTGAAAAATACAAGACCATTCGTTGTTTCTGCTTACCGTTTTCTGCGGCTAAAGGATCCATCGCACTTAGTTTTGTCTTTTCTTCTCATCACTTCAAGTCTCGAAAGAAGTCTTGGAAATTTGATTCTTTTGAAGACAAATAAAGTTCCGCCGTTGTTGAAAGATGTGCTGTCTACTGAACATTTAACAGAGATCATTGGCGAGCCATTAACGTGCTGTCTACATCTTTGTGTCGGACCAGTGTATTCTCTAAATATTCGCAATATTTTTTGGCACGGATTCGTCGCACCTCAAGAAATTGATGAACGTTTCGCATATTTTTTGTTGTGCGTTATGTTTACGATCGGACGTGAACTTCAACAAAATGGTTATTCAACTGAGCAGTTTGTTGAGCGTGAATTTGTTCAATTTGAATTTGATGAAAAAATCAGTGATTTTTTCCCAAAAGTTACCGAAAATGAAGTTTCGTTAATGATAAAACAATTGAGCTCATTACCTCTCATTTCTAAGCGTTTTATTGACTTGTGGAAACTATCTTATGAATTATATTTAAGTAGGCTCTTTGGCTTTTCAATGGTTTTGTTATTTCCAATATTTGAAAACGCCTTACGTTGTGGCTTTGCGAATATCAATGATTGTCCGTTTCGTTTATTGACTGCGCAATGTTCTGAATTTTACACAACATTCGCAGATATACTTTCTCCAACAATTGGGGACACGGATAACAAGTTTCTCAGCTTTTACTCGATATCGGAAATTGAACTGTTGATGGATATGTTTCTACTACCAGAAGGTTTACGCGTCAGAGACCGTTTAAGTCATGGACAAGTCGATTTAAACTCATTTCCAGAAGAACTTGCAAATTTTATTGTTTGTTCTTCGTTCGCAATTTTGACGAAGCATTTTGAATCGGAAAGTGTTGAGCTGGAAACAATTACTAGTAAAGTTTTGTGTTACAAATCAATTTTTCACTCTAAGGCGAAGTTGAAGACAAGTGTTTTAAAATGTTTGGACGAACTTCACTCAGTTGTAAAGAAATGTGATTCTACGGAATTTAAGCAAAGGGATGAACAAAAAGATATGTCAATGGAACAGAAAGTAATCGAACTCCGGAATCAGTTAACTGCTTTAAGTATAACAACTTCGTTTCAAAACAAAACTGAAACCCAAACTGTAACTAATTTACGTCAGATAAGTGAGCTCATTTTGACCACACTTACACAGCTAAATAATACTCTGGACGTCCGAAATAAACAATATCACAGTCGAAGTTTAAGATCTCGCCAAAGAAGCAATTTTGAAAAGTTAATTGTTATATTTGATGATGTGGTGCATGTTTTACTAAACTTACTTTCATTAACTGTATTCATTCTGTCGAATTTACATTTAGTGAATAACTTTTTTACTGAAAGCGAAATAAGTTCAAAAACAATGAAAATGATATTAAAAACGATGCAGAATATGTGTTCACAATCACGTGATACCCAAAATAATTGGCACCAGTGCCTTTCATTGTCCGTGAAACTAAATTCACAAATTGAGAAATTAAAAGAAATTTTAGATTACGAAACGATTTAATTTTAAAGCTTTAATTGAATTTCTTGTGAACCGTAACGAATTCTACAACAGAAATGTATCCGAAGACTGGCGGAGGTGTGTCAAACACAAATGTTCTGTAATCCTGCATTCGGACAACGTTTCTGAGAAAGTTGCCCTGCAAGAAAGAAGCACTCTTAAGGGTGTTGCTCCTTTCGTTTGTTTGTTTCACAGAAAATTTTTCCACATTTCATTTCACTTTGAAAACATGGATGCAAATGGATTGCATGCGACTGTCGGCAAAAGCTTATTCACTTATCGTGTTGTCGAGCCACTCAGAAATTCATTGAATTCATACGATCCCATGTATTTTAAATCGTTCCCGGGAATCGTAAAAACAGCAACATTGGTTTGAATCCTTTGACTTGACCTGAATGATTTATAATTTATTTACAGTGTTTAAATGCAATCGCGTATATCTCAGCAATAATTGTGGCGTGCGATTCTTGTCGATCGATTTACACTTTCAATTTTGTCGCTGGATTCGCCTTTTGGATAAGTTTGGCTTTCATCATTGTTTACTCTCTTCAGATGAACACAAAATTCACTGCTGTTCCATGGACTGTCATTGTATGTTCAACATTTATTTTTTATTTTCCCATATTTATTGTTTAAATGCATTCAATTATCCGATGTTGCATTCGCAACGGATAATTTGTATTACACAATAGTTTAAATGTCAAATTAACTCGTGCAATAACAACGACGAAACTTTTGCTGTGAATGGTCTTATATTAATCGTTCGGTATTGTGCAGACACGGCCAGAATGTTAGTCAAAATTTCGATCTCAATCTCAATGCATTTTGGTGAGAGATTAAGTGAGATAAGGAGAATCAATTTGGTCATATCCGTACATTTTATTCTTATACTCAATATAATATTCTTCGTATATTGTGGTTAACTAACATGTCTTTGACCTGTTTATGGATCATGTATTCACTTCTGTCAAATAATTCCACCAAATTTATCCACCAGATGTTAAGCTTCATTCAAATTGTGACTGTACAAGAATGAATTTTTTGCAAGCAAATGGTATAATCATGATTTATAATAATTTCAGTTAATTTATTTTCAGATTAAATAAGAATGAATTACAATTATTCATTTTTTATTTTAAACCAATTAATTTGTTGAGTGTTTATTATTTCGGTTTTATTCATTTATCATTTTCTTTACAGGATTTGATGTTTTGTGGCCTTTGGTCACTGCTATACTTAATTGTATCAATTGCCGTGTTACTCAATAAAGCGGTCATTGTCGGCGTGAGTTTTGAAACAAGCAATTTGTCGTTTAAAATATTTCTCCATTAAGTTGTTTGGATTAATTGCTGTCGGATTGTATTCATTCGACGCTTGGATTGCTTTTCAAAAGTGCAAAACTGAGAAGGAAACGATGTCTCCAACTTCTGAAAATGTTGTCGTTTGATCAGTAATCATTTCTTTCAAGTACTGTTGTTTAATTGTAATCTATCGAAGAAATTTTGTTTTGGTCAACTTTGTTATTCGGTTGTTTGTGCGATTTCCATTCGAATACATTATTCATTTTAATTTCAAAAATTGTTTATTTCATTTAAAAATAATTATTATAAATACAAGTTGAGTGTCCAATAAAAGTGTGTCCAACTACAGTCGCGTGCAGAATAACACTTCGCCGCAAATTTGTATTGCATATGGATGCAATGAATGTGAGTATTTATTTGTAGAAAATCATATTTATGTATAATATATTTTACGTTAGTCTAGAAGAAACTCTTAAACGAATTCAAGATTCGGTCATTCTTCTGTTTTGAGCGTTATAGTAACGAAGAGTGATAGAATTACGCTGAGGAGTACTGTCGCAGATGCTTCTGCGAACTACGCTGTGATCGTTTCTCAAATCGTCGAGAAGACAAAAATGGCTTTGAAAGACAACGATAAGCTCACGTTTTTGAAAATTAGAACAAGAAAGTCGAGTTTATCGTTATGCCTGGTGAGTGCAGAAAAGTATGACAACGAACGAAAGTTTTTGAATATTACTTTGTTTAAGTCACAAGTTTATTGGAAATTAGTGTTTCGCGTTCGTAATGTTTTGTCGTCTAAGTATCTGTTATTAGCTGAGGAGTTTTATTCTCGACACCAGCCAGCCATGGATGTGCCAATATCTGTGGAACAGTGATCCTCTCCTGTAAATTTGGTTCTAACATCTTCGCTATCAAATCTTTTAATTCTGAGCTCCAATTTTGTTCAATTACGTAATCTCTGTTTTGCTGAGCAATGAGCATCTTTTTGTCGTCGTTGTCGTCGAATGGAAACGTATCGTTCATCATTAAATAAAGTACGACACCCAATGACCACACGTCTGCCATTTGTGGATTATACGGTTTTTGTTCTAACACTTCGGGAGCAATATACGCTGTTGTTCCGCAATAGGTTTCAGCAAGAACTCTTCTACCATCTACTTTGTCGTACACTCTTCGCGCGAATCCAAAGTCTGTGATAATTGCATGTCCATTTTTATCCAATAAAATGTTGTCGACTTTCAAGTCCCGGTGTGTCAATCCGTGGTTGTGCACAAATTCCAATCCATCGACTATCTCTTTAAACAATATTTTACACTGTTCCTCTTGAAAAGCACCATTCTTTTCAAGTACATCTATTAGATCACCTCTTCCCAAACTCATGAAAATGTAAATTTTGTTTGTTAAAGTGAAGATATCGTGAACGACAATCACATTTTTGTGTCTCAGTGTTTTCAGAGCGAATGTTTCTCGTGGCAAAAACTTATTTCTTGTTTCCCTGGAAGTGTTTTTCAAATTGATTACTTTTACAGCAATTTCTTCGTCAAAACGAACTGCTTTATAGACTTTACCATAACTTCCATAACTTATTTTCTCTCCGATGACGTATCCACGTCCTTTTAAAAACTCCTCAACTTCTTTAGAACACGGCGGTTCTTCATCAGAATCCTGCATTTTTCGAATTCAACAATAACTGTACGAACGACAACGATGCGGGTGAGCATAAACGCATTTCGCGCGCTTCCAATTGAAATACAGCAAAACATCATTCATGGCTCCACTCAGCGTTCACAATTAAAACTCGGATGCGATGATTGTGAGTATTAGTTTTCGTAATGTCATATTTATGTTTACTCTATTTTGCGTAAGTCTGAGATTGAAGAAACTCTTCGAAGAATTCAAGATAGTCATTCCTCCGTTGTGGGCGTTATAGTAACGAACAGTGATGGAGTTACGCTGAGGAGTACTGTCGCAGATGCATCTGCGAACTACGCTGTGATCGTTTCTCAAATCGTCGAGAAGGCAAAAATGGCTTTAAAAGACAACGATGAGCTCACGTTTCTGAAAATTAGAACGAAGAAAATAGAGTTTATCGTTGTGCCAGGTGAGTACCGAAAAGTACTACTTCGAACGAATTGTGACCCATTCTTTTTATCGATAGATAAGGACTACATTCTGATCACTCTGCTTAATCCTTCAAATGAGTCGAACGCATAATTTTACTTTTCAATAAATTCTTTATTGTAACTACACTTGAATATGTAAGCTTGTAAGTCAAAACAGCGGAGTTCTAGAAATGAGCAAAGATTTTCAAGATTCCTTCACCTGCTTCAAGTAATTTTGGTACTGTTGTTCATCCATTAGATGTTTGAGTTCTTCTGATTTTGTGTACTCTAATGTAAATAACCAACCATCTGTGTAACAAGCTGTATTGATGAGACCTGAAAAATTGATTTTTTGAATATTGTCTAATTTCACAAACAATTTACCTGGTTTTTCTTCAAGTTTTTTATTTATTTCACGCACTACACCTGTTAGTGGAGTATATACTTCACTTGCAGCCTTTACACTTTCAACAGTTCCGATCTCCTCTAAAATAATCATTAAAAACAGTTCATACCGTAACAATTACCGTCTTGTTTTACTTCTTGTCCTACTTCCGGCAATTGAACGAAAACAACGTCTCCGAGCGCTTCTTGGGCATAGTCTGATATTCCGATCTTCGCGATTTTACCATCAATTTGTGCCCACTCATGTTTCTCGCTGTAAACACGATCTAACAATTCGGTAAGCACATATACGTCGATAACTTTGTCTAACCTCTCAATAAACACGTGGTGCTCAAATTTGCTTTTACTCGGTTTGCGAACAGCACTGGTCGCAATGTTTTCGTTGTTATTATTGTTGATCTTTTTAACAAATTAACTATTGAAGCACACATCACTAAATTTTTTTAAAAAAATCACAAATGAATAACGATGTCTGCGAAGTGTACCTCTCCTGATATTCAGAAGGGTAAGATAACAAGAGTAGTTTGATAGTCGTCTGTTCGCAACGAGTCGCGCAGAGCTACAAAATGTTTACTGTTTGAATTTCGTACAAAACCGATTTTTTAAATCAAATTTCTTAAACTAAGAATCAGATTGTTTTATTTATTTAAATAAAAAATATTTGTCACACTCTCTATTGCGGACTATCGTTAACATGATATTTGTTAAAGAATATGTTCATTTGCGGTAATTTGAGTGAATTAATGCCGAAAAGCGCAGAATAGAAACGAGTGCAAAGTGATGAATTTGAAGCGCTGCAACACATGACTAAACAGCTGTTCTCACGTTTTCGAGAAGCGAAGTTTTTAAAAGTGAAGTTCCTGAAATCTTGCGATGTCCGTCACTCTATGCAATTCTTGTCGAATTTTAATGAAACAATTGCTATTACCAAAACACACTGTTCTTCATTTTGGAAATGAATCTTTGAGTAACCATTTTAATGTTACGAAAATATCTTTGCGTTGGTTTGCGTCCAAGCAAGAGTCGTACTTCTCGGCGATTGGAGGAGAGTCGGATGAACCCCCACCAGACCTGAGCCCGCAGCAGGTACATTCGCCTTCCGATATTAAGATATACTAATGCGTTCAGGTTAATTGCGAGCAAAATGCATAAGCGTTTTTAAATGTGAATGATTTGACTTTCAAAAGTTATTTACTTTCAGGTGACGTCAATTCTGCGAAGAAACGAAAAAACGATTTACAAAAATTTAAAAGCTGTTAAATTAATTGAATGTAATCAGTTAGCTGCGAATCATCCAGTCGAAGATCGTCTCAGAATTTCTAGAATTAATTTGAACGCATCGGGTGAATCGGGATGTTCGGAAACTCTCCTTTTATCGGTATTTGACGGTCACGGTGGAGGTGCTTGTGTTGACATAATCTCTAAACGTTTATTTCACTACATCGCGCTTTCTTTGTCCCCAAATCCGACAGATGTTCTCAACAATAAAATTGAAGCTGCAGTTGAGGATCTATTTGTGTGCCCGAAAGTGAATAGCGATTCAGCATTCATATATGACTCGAAATCATTGGAAAAAATAAAAGTTCTGTTGAATTCAGCCGAAAACGAGTGCCTTCAAAAATTTGCTGACGAGTTACAGAAAAATCCTGCCTCAGATGTGAAGGATGCTCTTCGAAAAGCATTTGTTCATTGCGACAATGACTTGGCACAAGAAGTCGAGCAACATCTGAGCAATGAATCGTCGTCCAACATTATTCTTCACTATTATCTTTCGGTCGCTGCTAGTGGTTGTTGTGTGACTCTTCTTTTAATACATAACAACAAATGTTACGTCGCATCTTCAGGTTGTTCAAAGTGTAGTTGTTCAACATTAATTGTAGTTTATTCGTAGGCGACTGTCGTGCAGTACTAGGTGTCCAAAGTGAAGAAACATCGTCCGGAGAATTTTCAATGAAGTGCATCCCTTTGTCAAAAGATCACAATAGCGACAACATTAAAGAGATAAAACGATTGTATGCCTCTCATCCTGCCAACGAACAAAACAATATAATTAAAAACAACCGACTTTTGGGTCATTTAATGCCTTTGCGAGCGTTCGGAGATTATTGCTACAAATGGTCCGTTGACAAAATTAAGAAAGTTGGTTTAACTCGAGCATTTGGACCTCATATAATCCCACCTCATTATTACACTCCTCCTTATTTGATCGCTGATCCCGAAATTACTGTATTCGATCCATTTGTTCCTGGAAGTGAATCAAAAAAATTTGTAGTGTTGGCTACTGACGGTTTGTGGGAACAATTTGAATCTGCAACTAATTTAGTGGACAGTGTTATTAAACAACAAACGACACTGGCTAAAAAGGAAGGTTCTGAAAGCGAGAAAATGAGTCACAAATTTTCAGAAGGAACTTCTTTGACAACAATTAACGATTACTTAACCGTGAATGCAAAGCCGCAGAAAACGGACTTCAATGACTCACTGAATATAGACGGTGAACACGAATTTGACTCGAATTGCTGCACTTATTTAATTAGGAGCGCCTTGGGTGCATGTCCGGTACACAGTGACCCTCATTTCGATGAATGCGAAATTCAGCGACAACACCGAAGACTTGTCACGTTTCTCACACTTCCAGAGTCTGTTGTTCGAAACTTTCGCGATGACATCTCCGTTATTTTGACTCATTTTAAGTAACTTTAATGCGAATTTTTGCAATTCAAACTCAACTTTTAAAACTAGTCTTTACAATCGATTGCTGATTGAGACAATCGTTTTAAATGTGATTAAACTAAGTTTTGTTGTTTTCACTTTAATTAACACTCTAACAATTATTTAATGTCGGTTGTCTTGAAACAGGAGCATTTGTCTGAAGTGACACACTTTAGATATGAAGTTTCACAGTTTTTCATAAATCGGCACGAGAAATAATTCTTGGCGTTGGCGACGTTCAAAATAAAATCAAAAATTTGGTTTATTATTTTTTTGTGTGATATACATTTCGAACAGTTGAAGGATAAATCTTGTTTTTCCGAATCGCACAACAGGAATTTTCCGATTCGCACAATTCATGCTTGCCAAATCACACAACGTAGGTTTCCCGACTCGCACAACTCATGTGCCAATTAGCATCATGAATATTTCCAAAGGGAAACAATCTTTAATTTTAATTAACAATTATTGTGCAAAACGGGAATTTACTGTTGTGCGAGTCGGTAAGTGACACAGTGAAACATCTTGATTAAGACCTTATCAATAAGTGACATCTCTTCACAACGGACAAGTAACGTGCGTCCTAATTAATTACATAGAAATGCAACGAAAGCTCACCTCTCCAAAGCA